>PVJL010002486.1:0-196139 GCA_004026885.1 Lyroderma lyra | reverse complement strand
GCTGTGGTACATATACACAATGGAATATTACTCAGCTGTAAGAAAAGATGAAATATTGCCATTTGCGACAAAATGGATGGACCTGGAGATCATCATGCTAAGTGAAATAAGCCAGACAGAAAAAACAAAGAACTGCATGATTTCACTCATATGTGGAATATAAAACTGAAAGCAAAGAAAAAAAGAAATGAACAAACAACCCATGGACACAATCAATAGTTTAATGTTTATTTGGGGACGAGTGGGTTAGGGTGGGGAGAAAGGGGAGGGGGTGGGAGAGGAGTGGGGGAAGCTAAATATAAGGTGATGGAAAGAGAAGTCACATTAGGTGGTGAACTTATTATACAACAAGTTTACAATGCACTGTAGAATTGTATGCCTGAAACCTATGTAATCCTTGCTAACAGATGTCACCCCAATAAGTCTAACAATAAAAATGAATTTAAAAAAATAAATAAATAAAAAAATAAAAGTTGGCAGAAGGTGCCTCCCCCCCACCCAAAAAAAAAAAAAAAAAAAAGAATTATCAAGTTCTAATTCTTTCCCCAGTCACAGAACAAGTACCAATGTATTCCACATGCTTAACAAATATTTGCTGATAAGTAGTACGACTAAGAACCTCTCTAATATTTCTGAACAAATGAGGAAAAGAAAATATAAAGGTAATAGAACGATAATGAAAGGGTAACTATACCTGAGCTTTATTCAACAAATGGTTGCCAAGCACATAGTACATGCAAGATGTGATTAGTTAACCAAAAGTCATTCCCAACCCCTTCTCCCTTGCCTCCCTCTAATTACAGAGGTGAAAGTGGACACTCATATTTCCCAGCCTCCTTTACAGCTAGGGATAGCCATGTGACACCATGATCATCAATGAAAATGCAAGGGGAACTACTGGATAGATGATATGAGAAAGTTGTGTCTTTCCTGGTGAAAAAGAGGAAACTAGAAAGCTGTCACTAGTGTCCTTTGCTTCCTGCCTTTGAAAATGGTGGTGATGCTTGGAGCATTAGCATCCACCTTGTGAGTATAAAAGAAGGCAAAGGGAATCACAGAGATACCAACTCCAGCCCTCACATTAAGCGGCTAGACTAATACCCACAAACACCTAATTCTGGGCTTCTTGTTATGCTAGACAAATAAAACCCTCTTGTTTAAGATCTATTCATCTGCCATATGTTACTTACAGATGAAAATATTCCCAAATTAGTAGAGAAGTTTAAAAAGTCTGGATAACAATACAACTTGATAAATAATGAAAGTGCCTAATTTGATTTTGAAAAGATATATATTTATATATCATTTAAAATATATATATGTTACCCTATCTAGCATTTCATTGTGTTGTCAGTCCTTAGTCTCTTCTGTAAAACCTCACCCTGTGGATAACTGTGTCAAAGTGAAGCAATTATGATTTCAATAGAGTATGTTTGTCAACTCTGATTTCAGAGATAGGCTTATTAAAGTGAAAATTAAAGGAACAGAATATTGTAAAAATGGAAAATCAGAATTAGTGAAAATTTCAAATTTATCCACCCAAAAGTTTCAAAGTAATTATATTCCAAAATAATGGAGCTCAATCTATACTTTTCAAAGAAAGGTTAAGATTTTTGATTTATAGACATTGCAAAAGACTGAGGTGGTAATGACAGAGCACATTAGATGATTTTGTTCCTATTTTTAAAACTCCAAACCATTTTTTAGGACCATTTTTTTAAGCTGTCTAAAAAGTATATTGAGATCTCTATACTTTCCTGTTATACTTGCCAAGTGACATCAAGACCTGAGTAGTGTTTTAAATTGCTTTTATAAATGAATAGTGTAGCCAATCACCAGTTTCTAGAATTGCTGAATAAATGAAGCACATATTCAATAAGAAACCACCAGTGTAATACATGATAATCCTGGAGACTTTCTGATAGATGTTAAAAAAGCAATCATTTAATTAAAACTATTTCAATGAAATTTCATTAACAGGAACTGTTTTGCATTAGTGGAAATACTATGAAGAATAAAGTTATCAGCATCTTCCTTCTTATTTTTTTTCACAGGCACTATTTACTCATGAGACACTTACAAGGTTAAGAAAGCATTGAACTGGGCCTGGAGTTGGAGGATAGACAGACGAATGAGACAGAGTCCCTCCTCTCCAAAACTCTTTCATTGAGAGTGGCAGCCAGCCACACAGGTAGAAAACATCTACTAAACTATATCTTAGAAGTCCTGTTAAGGTTGGGTCCATTAGAATCTAAGGGTGGGAGAGCAGCCAAGATGAATGGTTTTATTCTTTTGTTTATTAAGGAGCTGCATTTAAATCCCATACCAGAGGAATTGTCCATGTTAGTCATACCCATAAATAAGTAAATGTATCACATTTAGCCTAGGTAATGGATGCAAGAACTAATCAAATGCATCATAACAAAACAAAAGAACTGTTTTCACTTTAATCAGGTAGTACTGTTACTTTAAAGAGTTAGTCGGTGTTTTCTGATCAGAAATTTGTTTGTTTCTTTATAGTGTCTTGAGAAAACAAAAAAAGATACTTGCTACAATTCCACATCTCATCTCTTGGCTACATTATGTTTTCAGTTATACAACATATTTAAACGAGGTGTGTACAGGTTGAACAATTTTTATAGAAATTCCTGCCAGAATTAAAAAATGTCATTATGGGTAATTATCACAAAAAAAGAAAATTAATCATTTCTTATAGTAATATATTTAGAACTGAATTCAAACACTGTGAAGCTTAGCTAACCAGTGTCACCCCAATAAAGTTAACGATAAAAAAAGTGAAGCTGAAAATATATTGACCAAAAAAACCTTATACATATGTACAAGAATATTCATAGCAGCTTTATTCATAATAGCCATAAGAAGAGAAATAATTCAATTATCTGTTAGTAGGTGACTGGAAAAACAAATAGTGATATTGTGATGGCTCCCAAGTGATATTGGAATGGCTCCCAAGAAGGTAAGTCCACCTAGAACCTGTGAATATGATCTTATTTGGAAAAAAGGTCTTTGAAGATACATTATAATTAAGGATCTTGAGATGAAAACATCCCTGATTAAAAGTGGGCACTAAAGCCAGTAAGACTGTCCCTATGAGAGACAGAAGAGAAGAAAGACACAGAGACAGAGGAAAAGGCCTTGTGAAGACAGAGGCAGAGGTTGGAGTTAGACTCACAAGTCAAGGAACACCTATAGCTACAAGAAGCTGCAGAAGCAGCAAGGAAGGATTTATCCCCTAGTGTTTTCAGAGGGAGCATGGCCAACACCTTGATTTTGGGCTTGTGGCCTCCAGAACTGTGAGATAATAAATTTCTGTTGTTTTAAGCCACGAAGTTTGGAGTAATTTCTTAAGACAGCCCTAGGTATATTTATACTATGGAATACTATTCAGCAATAAAAAAGAATGAACTACTGGTACCTTCAATAATATGGATGACTCTCACAAACTAGTTGAGTGAAGCCATATAGTCAGAAATACAGACAAGGTATGATTTTATTTATACAAAGTTGAAGAATAGGCAAAATTAATCCATGAAAATAGAAATCAGGAGAGTGATTAACCTTTGGGGGATGGTGGGAATTCACTAGAAAGAAGTTTGAAGGCACTTTCTGAGGGTATGAAAATGTTCTACATCTCGATTAGGATGGTTATTACATAGGTGAATACATTTGTCAAAAACTCATCAAAAAGTACACTTAAGAGCTGCTACATTTATTCAATGTTAAATCAGATCTTAATAAAAAATACTGAGAAAAAATAAAACTACAAACGAATAGCAATGAGGACTGAAATTATACACTAAGGCAGGTGTTGGCAAACTGCAGCCTATGGGTGAAATGTGACCTGCTGCCAATAAAATTTTATTGGAACACAACCAGATGCAATTATTTACATATTGCCTATGGATGGCTACTTTCACCCTACAAAGTCCGAGTTGAGTAGTTCTGAAAAGCTGAAGTTGAATACATTTACTGTCTAGCCCTTCATGGAAGAAGTGCCAACCTCTGCACTAAAATCATAGTCTGTAACTATGTCTATAACTATACAGGTACTTTCTTATCTGATATTCTATAATTCTCATTATACTCAATGGCATGAATTAGTAGTGTTTGTTAAGACACTTGCAATTTCATTACCCTCGGCACTTAGGTGAGATTTTGAGCTAAATCTTCTGATTCTTAGTACATTAGTTCATTTTTCTTCCATTTGACATTTTTCAGCACAATTAATAGTTCACTACAGCACTGTCAAGATCACGGCATTGTATCCATATATGCATGAACTTATATGGCCTCTTGCCTAGGAACTGAACGAGTTCAGAATATGCTATCCCAAAATATGCTGCTATGGTATATTAACTATTTTGAGTTAAAGGCACTTGAAATAAAGCATATATGAGAAAAACACTCTTTCATTCTTTTTCTTAAAAGCAGATGAAATTTCTGTATGAGAGATGTTTTTCTTATACCAGGAGGAAAATAACTTTCTTATAATCAAGGACAAGAAGTTAGGACTAAGAGAATTCTATATAAGCAGACCTTGTTAAAACAATCCTTATCTTCTTTTAGCTTCCTCACATAGTTTAGTCACGTTTCCATAGTTGCCTCTCTCTGTTTAATCTGATATAAAAGCAAGTAGGCTTTGCCATTTCCTTCATTCCTCATGAAGGCCCCTGTGTTATATAAAACATGTATTAAATAAATTAGTATGCTTTTCTCCTACTGATCTGTCAATTTAATTCTCAGGACCAGCCCAAAAGAACCCTAAGAGGGTAAAGTAAAAGTTAGTCTTCTCTATAGAACTTCACAGTTGATTACAGATAAATCAAAGAGGGAATTGGCAACAGATGAGGCCAGGGATGACCGAACTTAACCGGTAGCTGCAGTGATCCCAAGGGGCCATGGGGCAGCGTTCAAGGAGGGTCTAGCCAACATGGCTGGATTCTTGCAGGCATAGTTATCGAAGGGGTCTAATCCAATGGTTTAGGGACTCCCAGGTAAGACTGCCTGAGTTTAGAAAGTCAAAAATCTCAGCCAGATAGGGCTTTTCATTGCCCTTAGAAAAACCAAAATCCTTAATCTGGTCTCCAAGACCCTGAATAATGTGTTACCACCTATTTCCCAGCCTTTCTTTTTCCTCTCCTTCTACAGCTTCTTTTAATAGAAGACGTGATTTGTGTTGACCTGCAGAAGATTCTTTTTGGCAGCAGCTGGGGAGAGCCTGAAATTGAAAAGAACAGTTAGGGACTATTGGGATAATTTAAGTAATAAGAAATCATTTCATGAATCCCTGATAGATTCCAGGATAAATTAAATATTTATTCACTCAGGGAAATACTGTATAGCAATGAAAATGAACAAACTATGGTTTTATACAATGACATGTATGAATGTCACAAACAAGAGGCTGAGCAAAAGAAGCAGGATACAAAAGGATATAAACAGTATAATTTCTTTCATATAAAGTTCAAAACAAACTATGTTGTTTCAGAATGCTTAGAGCTGTGGTTAATATAGAAAAGCAAGGAAACTATTATCACCCAAGTAAAAGAGAATGGTTACCTCTGGGGGAAGAGAGAGGCACAGAGGGGCTGCTGATACAATTTTCTGTATGCATTTTATGTATATTATATCACAATTTGAAACAAAGTCTAAAAAAGATGAATTCTACAGAAACAGCTGAGGTAGAAGAAATTAGGACTTGTATACAGGAAGGTAAGAGAAAGGACTTGGAATCAGACAGCCCTGGGTTCAAGTCTTAGTTCTGTTACTTATTAGTGGCATAACCTTGAACAGTTATTTAACTTCTCTAAGCCTCCTTTTTTTTTTTAAGCTTCCATTTTTATTGGGGGAGCCAATAGGACTTCTATTAAGATTAAACTTATCTTCTGTTTGATTATTTCTCCCTAAAGGAGTCACCCTTTCTGATTGATCAGCTGGTTAGACCTCCCTCAAATCACTGAGTTTATTAAATGCATTGTAATTTCCCATGTCCTACTAATAGATATGAATTCCTTGGTGCCTTTACAGGTCAGTTGGCTGGGCTGTCCAGCAAGTGGAGCACAGTAAAAAATCAGCTCTCCCAGCTCTGTGGTGCACAATCTCCTGGAAAGGGCTTATTAAAATACAGCTTTCTGAGCCTCACTCCTAGAGTTTCTGAATTCTAAATCTGTAGTGAGGGCTGAGAATTTGCATTTCTAACAAATTCTAACAGGTTTCCAGGTGATGCCATTGTTACTTGTCCAGGGACAATCTTTTGAGAGTGCTATTCTAGCCCAAATCAGACAAGCTGGCAAATTGGGACAGCTTCACAGAAAGGAAGCAGGAAAGAGCATGTTTGCTCTCAGGCTTTCCAAGTACAGGAACAGAGACACTCTTTTGTCAGAGAGTTGGAAGGGAGTGACTCTCTCGACCTGTGCAGCCCTTATTTTCCTGATAGGAGTTGGCTTTCCCAAGTCGCAGACATCATATATCCTGTATCTACTCTCTCTTCTGGTGGCCTCAGAAACACAGATTACCTCCAAGGGCCTCTAGTAGGTGCTTTCAGCTGCTCAGTTGCTCTAGTAAGAAATTGGGGTAAGGAAGGAGAACAGGGAGAGGCCAGGGACATGTGTTCTACCCATTTTCTTGCCAGAAACTCCTATTAAAGGAGATCAAATGAAGAAACAAACAAAACCATAGTGCCTGGGACAGTAAGAGCACTCAATAAATATTAGCTGTTATTGTTATGACTTCAACTTTTTTGAGGTGGGTGTTTATGGCTACATCATAACAAAGCAAGTGGGATGAGGTTTATTAGGAAGATGATTTAGCTTAGTTATTTACATTTTAATATCTGTATTTCCACATTTATAAATTTTAATATCATGGCTCTAAGGTTAAAATTGAGGAATTTTATAAAACAAAGCTAGTAACTTATATGAAAGACAAAGGAGACAGCAGAAAGTTTCTGGAGCTTCTTTTGGGAAATGAAGCTGTGACCTAGTTTGAAACCTAACTAGCTAGAGTGTGTCCCAAATGCCAGCAGCTGGCTAGCTCATGGAGACTCATTTTGAAGCGCAGGCTGTAGGCACATGTTAAACTTATGATGTGCTTTGGCAGAAAGTCTTGACAAACCTCTCTCATCTTTAAACACGTGGTTCCAAAGTTTCTAAACAAAGTTCAGTCTGAACCTTTACTTTGCCTCCAGGTGGAGGTGTGGGGAAACCAGATTTTGTAGTATCATTAAATATGAGGATTTTGCTCTCTGCAAACAAAACACATGTGTTATTTTCAGGTAAGTGTTTCTTTTTGGCACATTCCTGTATTTTGTGTCTCAATTATCCATTCCAGTATTATTTCTATGCTGTCCATACTTTCCAATTACCCTGAGACATTAACATAGGTCCTATGAATTATATAGATCACACTTAAAGTAAAAAACAACAAATAAAAAAAACCTGTATGAATGTAACTGACATTTATTAAGAATTATAAGATATACGTTTATTTGTAAAACTAGTAACCATTTTGTGGTTTGTGTTTTAAGGTCAAATTACGAAACTAACTGTAGAAAAAACACATAATAAATATTCTTAAAAGTGAAAATGCAATTATTAAACTTGTTCTTTCTGATTCAGTTAAATTCAATTCAACATTTATTTGTGTGACTGGTAGGTTCAGGGGACACAGAAGTAAATAAATGATGAGGTACTTTTGACCCTGCATTTGATTATGTCTTTGTCTCTCTCCCACTCTAGACTATGATTGTTTAGTCCCCAGAGGAGGAGGGGACTGATTCTATCAGGCATTCTGAACTTGGAGTTTCATTGAGGAAGAAACTTTGAGTTGGCTTTTGAAGGATACTAAAAATTGAGGTGGGGAAGTGGAAGAGAAGGGCAGGACAAACGGAAATAACAAGACAAGTGCCAAAGGACTCTGACATGGGACATAATTATTGAGACTGATAAGCACTTCTGTGTGGCTACAACTCCCATATTCATTTTATGAGGGGTACAAATAAGGGTAAAAAGTTAGGTGGGGCCAGATGGTAAAAGCTTCTTTTTCTGTTCTAAGGTGTTTTGATTTTACCTGGCTGGGAGCCATGGAAGCTTTGTCACCAGCAGAGTTACAAGATCAGATTGGTATTTGGCAACAACATTAGGGTCAACAGAACAGAGAGTGAACTATCTTGACAAAAAGTCATGTTACAATTTGGTCACAACAGTCCTCAGGAGGTGGAACTCTTGTCTATTGTTGTTTCCAAATGTATGATTTGACAGTAGCCTTAAATTGTTATATTATACAAAATGGAATAATGGCTAAAAAATGAATTAAAACTAAAGGCTTCTATCCAAAGGGTCAAAGTTCAAAGTGAACTATCAAATATATCAAAGGATTTCAGACACACACACACACACACACACACACACACACTCTTACACACTGGGTATGAAGTTAAGGAATAAAGACAGGTATATTCCTTGGTAGTCTGGAGAATCCTCAGCAGCTTAACTAATTAAAAAGATAAAAATCTGAAACTTCTTTGTGTGAGGGCAGAGGGAGTATGATTGCTGAATACACTGTGGAACAATTAAATGTTTTATTAAAAGAAGTAAAAAAAAAGTTATGGTTTGTGAATCAATCAATTTGATCTTTTAAAGGAAAAATATGGGGAATAACATGAATAATGATTTATAAAATATGTCAATTTACATAGCACATGCAAGTAAGTGATTAGGATAATAATTTTATACTATTAATATTATACAAACAGTAATAGTTAATAGTTTAGCACTCACCTGAGGGTAAGGGAAGAGAAGGGTGGTGGAGGAGGGAGGGGCATCAAATATACGGTCATGAAAGAAGAAGTGACTCTGGGAGGTGAGCATACAATGTAACACATAGACAATGTACTATAGAATCGTACACCTGGAACCTATGTAGTTTTTACTAACCAATGTCCCCTCAATAAATTTAACAATAAACAAAAATAAAAACTTTCAAAGTTTCATTGTGTGCATCCTAAATTTGGATTTCACTTTACTATAAAAACATGTAACTCATGCATTCAAGAAATCAAATATTAATTTGAAATAAGTTATTTCACATGAGTCATAGAGAAAATCATTCATTTATCGTTAACCTACTTCATGGAGTCTGTAAAAAAAAAAATTGACCAGAAAACTTTGACATTGATTTTTTGGTTTTAAACAAAGAACCAAATCACAAACATCATTTTAAAATGTATTGCTTTTATTCCCTCACTTTAATTTTAAACCTATTTCACTATATGTAAATTAACCTTAATTTAAAATTTTTCATTAAAGAAAGTGTAAAAAATTGTTTCACTCTAAAAACTTTTCAAACCTACATAAAAGTTAAAAGACTAGTACAATAAACATTAGATTCACCAGATTAACATTTTGATATGTCTGTATATTTTTTTACATTTTGCTATGTTTGTTTTCTCTCTCTCTAGTTCCAGAACCAACTGAAAGTGGCAGATTTCATAGACATCATGATGTGTCCCCTAAACACATCAGCAAAACCTAAGGGGTATTTTAACAACCGAATTTTGTTACATTCAATTGACTCTTTCAAAAACCATCTTGGAACAAATAAGCAGATAAATGCAAAATGTAGAATGAATAAGTTGAAATAAAAACTCCACTGTATTTGGTAAAAAATGAAGCTAAAAAACTACAACAAATTAGTGGGAAAGGAAAGGATTATTCAATAAAATGCCAGGATAATTGGTTAGCCATTTTGGAAAAAAGAATCAATAAATATTTACCTTAAACTATATACCAAAATAAAATCTAAACAAAGTAAGGATTATTTTCCTAATTGTATATAAAAGGCATTTAAATTTTGTATATCAATTTTGTTCCAGACACTTTGGCAAATTCTCTAAGTCTAATGATTTTTCAGTTGAATCTTTTGGATTTTTCTATGTAGACAATAATATCATCTGCAAATAATGGCAATTTTATTTGTTCCCTTCCAACCTTTAACCTTTATTTCTTTCTATTGTCTAGAAGTTCTCCTTTTACCTATACCTTTCTGTATCCTCATGTTACATGTGTTTCCTATAAATTCCATTCAGGTGCATTTGACACGTTTTTTTAAATACAATCCAATAATCTCTACTTTTCAATTGGTGAGTTTAGTCCATTTATACTTATTTGAATTTATTTCTACCATCTTATTTCATGATTTTCTCTTTATAAATTAAAAAATATTGTTTTTACTTATTAAATATCTGTTCTTTTCTCTTTTGCTGGTGTCTACTGAATTAAATAAATTTTGTTTACCTTTCCCACAGTCTGTTGCATTATGAAGTAATACATTCTTCATGTATTCTTTAGTGAGTTCCTTAACATGAAAATTTAAAGTCTAAAGTTGATAAATATATCTATCTTGATATTAAATAAAATAATGACCTAGAATACTTTTTCTACAATCACCCTATCCCATCATACATGTTATTACCATTAGCATTTTATTTGCATCTTGTTTTTATACTCCCTCATGAGACATTATTATCATTGTTTTATGCAATTAATATTTGTTTAGATTTCCCCATATATTTATCTGCCTCCTTCACTATTCTTTTTTTTTTATATGGTATCTCATTCCTTCCTTGTGGTGCAATGTTTTATTATGATAATTTTTGTCTTTCCAGTTATAGTTTAGCTGGGTATGAAATGTTAGGCTGATACTTACTTGCTCTTAACATTTGGATTATTCAATTATCCTTTGGTTTATATTGTTGCAATTAAGAATTCTGTTTCAATCTGATTTTGTGCTATTTTTGGGGTGAGTAAAAGGATTTCAGGACAGATAAAGGAAAAGACAGTACAATGGGATAGCAGTATTGCACAATAAGCTTTATTGGGTGGCACTTCAAATGGCCTTCATGAAAGAGGAAGTCACTCACAGCAAGAGATTTTTTTTACAGGGGCAGCAGCATGGAGCCACCACCCAGAAGAGAAAAAAGGCATGGAACTCCCAAGGAGAGGGGAATCAGAGAGCCTGCTTATGTGTAAAGAATAAACAAACCACTCAGTAGCAAGGTGGGGGTAATCTCTGGGTCAGAGAGCTCTGAAGGGCAGCACCAGTTTGGGATCCTTATAGAGGGCTTTTCTTACTCATGGCTAGATGTTGGGTGCAGTTTCATGGGGTATGCCAAGCAGGCAAGATCTAAGGGCTAGAAATCTACTTATTTTGGTTACACTTAAAGCAACTGAATGTGTAAGAATTTGAATTTGACATTGGTAAGCTTTGACCTAATGGCCATAGCCCACTGTGAGTAAGTAAACAACATAGGGACTGACATAAAGAGGCTATATTTAACCCATTTATACAACAACTGGGTAATCAATCTCTTCTTTCTGGATGTTTTTAAGATCTCCTCTTTATCTTTATCTAGATGTAGATTTTTATTTTTCATTCTTCCTGCCACTATGTCTCTCAAACCTCCCCAAAATAATCCCAACTCAAAGTTTTTGCATGTCCTGGACCTGCAGCTTGGAAAGTAATTCCTCTAGGTATATTTTTTACTTGCTTCCCCACTAGTTCAAACTCTGCACAAATTACTTCCTCAGAGAGGTCTTCCCTGATCCCAACTTCAAAATTTCTATCCCTTATCCTCCTTTTTCTTCATAGAACTTATTACTATTTGACATTGTATTACATTTTATTTGTTCATTATCTTCCTCCCTTCTCCAAATACATACCAACAGGGCAGAGACTCATTTTTATTTACTGCTATATCCCTAATACCTAGAACAATATGTCGATCAGTAGGTATTTAATAAGTATTTGGTGACTTAATGCATTAATGGCCTTTCCACTGTGCTTTATTCTTACCTTGTTTGGCAGATGAATTCTTTACTGTGTATCTATAAAGATGGGCCAAATATGGTTGCCCCAAATTATACTCTTATTCCATGTGACCAACACAAAATTATCAGCATTTCTGAGTTTTAATTTCAAATTCCTAGGAGAGAAAATCTGACTGGTACAAGTTGGGTCAATAGTATCTCCTTGATCCAATTAGGTAGGGCTATGCAGCAGGTCGCAAAGTGTACATGGTCAAAGTCTCACCCTGATGGAGTAGATTTTAGAAAAGGGAGGATCTTGAAAAAGCAGGTACTCAAAAAATTGTCTCATATTTGCTGTAAGGGCAAAATGAGGAAATTTGAATGCCACCATAAAAATGCAAGTAATCACAATATTTCACAATTAGATGAACCACTATTACATAGAATCAATAAGGTAAAATTATTTGTTAATTGAAGATCATCCTTAACATTGGTGACAATATTTAATTTTTTTGATTGTCTTGTTTTATCTTTGTCCTATAATCTACTGTATGAATTCCTAATGTTTTAAATTTTTGCCCCTGCCCCAGCCTTTCCTCTGTTGAGCCTAAAGAAATCTGTAAAACTTGTTAACTTTGCTTTCTTGCTAAGTGATGGAAAAATTATCTGTCACTTTGTTTCTCAAGAAAATTACCTAATATTTGCTTTTATTAGAAAATATAACTTTGTTATAGAAGCTTATGAATTTGTATTTTTATGTATCAAAAAGATACATATTTTAAATTATTATGGTAAAAGTAATACATACATGAGTTTAAAAAAATTCAAAGAGATGAGTAGAAAAATGAAAAATGAAAACGGCAGCCCAACCACTGTCCACAACTTAAGCTCTACTTCTTTGAGCACTTTGTTGACCAGGACCCATGTAAGCAATACTTTTTACTCACACACACACACACACACACACGTGAAAAAGGTTTCACTAATGTTATTTACCCTTACTAGTACAATGCAACTTGATATTTCCTTTTTTCTTCTCCTTCCTTTAATGTAGGTTGTAATACACTAAATTGATTTCACTCCCATGGTTTGAAAAACACTGCCCTAAAGGCACCAACATCAAATATTTTTAGTACTTCTGTTAGTTACCTTCCTAACTGAAAGTAACACATATCTACTGCCATTTTGAGTTCAGCTTCTGACTTTTTAAAATTGACTCTACACTTTGAAAAGAACAATAAGAATTTAGCTCAATGACATTACTTCTCCATTTTTCTTCCCCTAGTCTCCTCTTTGCAATTTTTATTGTTTTATTTGTTACTTTATTGCTTTAAAGAATAGAGTTGACTCTTGAACACTAGAGTTAGGGACACCAACCCCTGTGTGCTCAAAAATCCACATATAACTTTTAACTCCCCTGAAACTTTACCATACTTAAACCTCTATTTTTCAACCGTGCACTTTAGAAACTGTCTCTTGACTCCTCCATTATGTAACATTAATATACAGAGGGTGCCAAAAAAATGTACACACATTTTAAGAAAGGAAAAATTATTAAAATTGTAATACTCACCATATACCAATAACATAAGATGAAAATCACATTTGACTTCTGCAATGACAAGAGGTGATCAAAGTGGTTACCATCAGTATTTATGTAATACACAGATAACATCGCTTAAAATGTGTATATATATTTTTGGCACCCCGTATTTGTATTTGTCTTCTTTCCAATTCTCAACTTCCATTAGCTGTACCATTATGTTTTACTGTCAATATTCATATTTACTTAGAATAATTCTTTTGCATTTTTTCTTTGAATTTCTTTGGAGAAGTGAAATTTTTATATATATTAGAATTTTGTAAATCTTATTCACTACTGAATCAAGTAATATAAATGGACTTGTGAAAGAGAAATGTAAACCATGTTATTAAGCATATGTTTATCAAAGGAGAATGTTACAGGTATCAATGTCAAATAGATTCTCTTTTCTTATATGATCATTGATCACTCATAATAACGTCACATTTTAGTTTCATTATTGGACCATAACTATACAGCTTTTTGCCTTTGCTAAAATTCTAACTGTCTTTCATTGGTGTTGATGGCAAAAAAAGCATATGTTAATATTAAAATTATCAGTGTTAAGAATATTATTAGGTTTTTATTATGCTATTTCATAAAGTGAATCTACTTTTTTCTTAAAGACATTTTTCTGAGATCCTTTTTACTTCCAGTTCTAATTCTATTGATTACCTTGAAAGCCTAAATATTAGTGCTGAAACATCTTCTTATTGCACTGCTAGAACAGATCCTATTACTGGGTTTCCATATTTCTTTCTGGAGTTCTCTTTTCATTTTTCAAGAACATTTCCTTAAGTAATCTTTTTTTATTTCCTGAAAAGAATGCTTAAAACTCAGAAAAAGTAAAAAAGTCTCTAAATTTGTCCTCATCCTTGAATGAGTTTTGTCTGCCTATAGAATTCTAGGCTCAGAATAATTTTCTCTTGAAACTTTGAAGGTATTGCTATACTATCTTTTAATCATCAATGTTACTGATAAGATAAATGGCAAATTTCAGTCTACTTCAGTCTCCCCATCACTCTTGTAAAGGTAACCGACAATTTCTATTTGGCTTACTCTCTCTTTTCTGTCCTCATTATAACTTAACTGAACTCTTATAATTGATATTTCCTATATTACACACTATCCTGGTTTTCTTAATTGGCTACTCTTGCTCCTTCTCCTTAACATGCTTTTTCCTTTTCTGTGTAACCTGTAAATGTTGGAGTTCCTGGACTCTCTTTCCTATTCTCTATGTCTTCTCCCTATATGATCTTATTCATTTCATGCTTTTAAAACTATCTGCTGACAATTCCTAAATTTATATCAGTAGGCTAAACTTCCTTTCTAAGCTCCCAATTCACATCTTTAAATATCTACTTGTCATCTCTCTTGTATGCCTCCCAGGCATTTCAAATTTCACATGACCAAATGGTTCTCTCTAAATCTGGATCTCCCTCGGCCTTTACCATCTCAATAAACAGCCCTATGATGAATTTGTCCTTGATTCTTCCCTTTCATTCACTCCTCATGACTCTTCCTTCTTCATCTAATCCATCACCAATTCCTGTTATTTCCACGCTCAAAATATGTCTTTATACTTTTAAAAATGTAAATCAGATCATGTTAGTTCCCTGCTTTCAATGACTGGATTGCTTTTCACTGCATTTAGATAAAATCCAAAACTTATTACAGCCAACCCTGCATGTCTGATTTCTTCCTACATCTCCAACTCATTTCTTGCCCTTCTCCACTCACTTAATGTCCTCATTCCAATCTCTGTCATCTCCTAAAACACACAATGCTCTTTCAATCTCTCAGCCTCTGAACTTGCTATTGTATCTATCTGGAGGACTTTCCCCACAGGTGTTTATATAGCTGATTCCTTTTTATCCTCCAGGCTTTAGCTTAAGGAACTGTTCTTGAGAGCACAGTGTGGGTTGAATTTTAGCCCTCACAGACAACAGTCTAAATGCCATCTCTCAGAGGCATTTTTTTACCAGCTTACCAAATTAATATTCCCTGTTATTCTGAATTATATAACTCTGGTTATTTCCTTCATAGCTTTTCATTCAATCTGCAATTATTTAACTATTTTATTTACTTATTTATAATCTGTCGCCTCCACTTAGGTTAGGAACTTCTCTGTCAAGTTCACTATTACAAACCCACAGCCTTCAGTGACTGGTTCATGGTAGGTGTTCAATAAATATTTGTTGAATGAATACATGAATGAATGAAGCTGTGCTTTGAAATTTCATAAGAAGAAAATGGTTTAAGTCATACTGTTTATTTTTCATGAACACATTTATCTGAAAACTTGTTTTCCTTCACATTTTCTTTTACTATTTATTTACTTCCAACCCTTGAAATTTTCTGTTCTCTGTGTCCTGGAACCTCTTTTTGACCATCATCAGATCTAAATGGGATTTATCCCTTTGCCCCAAAGTTGGTGATATGTCAAGCTCAGTACAAAGAGATATTAAATATCTCATTTCAAAGAGAAAGCCTCAACAGTTGAATCTTCGCTACTTCTAACCAGTACCTCCATCCCCTTCCCCAACTATCTCCGGTGTCTATGACTAGAAAATTGAGGAAGGATAGTGAAAAAAGAAATTGTCAACATTGTTTTAAGCCAGAGTGCAGCACCTTTTCTATGGGGAGCAGGGAAGTGTGTTTCCTATCTCCCAAACCAGGTAAGGCATGAAGACTGAAAATCATTTCTAACAAGAAGAGAAGAACATCAACCTCAACTGTTGGATAATTTTTTAGGTAGCCTACTTGTTGATCTGCCCAGTACCACTTTAAGTGGAGAGGGGCAAGAATCATGAAAAAGATGGCAGAGTAGAAAGTAGGAAGCAGAGAAGTTGTGTGCTCAGACCATTTGGTATCGCAAAGAAGTAGGAATTTCTCATTAGCCAAATGACTCTTTGGAAGGTAGCAAGTCTCAAGCCATTTTGCTAATGTTGACCCAAGAGAACAGTTTTTGGGTAAGGGATCCTTGTAACAAGGGTTTGTAGGGTAAGAGCTGAGGTTGGTGAAAAAAATCAAGTTTGTATGTGGGACTGAAAGCAACAAATAAACAAGACAAACAAAAACTCATAGACAAAGACAACAGTATGGTGGTTACTAGAGGGAAAAGGGATTGAGGGGGAGGTGGAAAAGGATAAAGGGGGTCAAATATATGGTGATAGAAGGAGATGTGACTTTGGGTGGTGAATACACAATGCAATATACAGTTAATGTATTATAAAATTGTACACTTAAAACCTATATAATAATTTTATTAGCCAATGTAACCCCAATCAATTTAATAAAAATTTTTCTAAAAGTCAAGTTTGCATCAAACCTCCCAGGTCAGGGAACTTTACAGCTGGAAGGCCTTGCAAGCAACCTCCTCCTGATCCTCACAAATCTTAGCGGCTCTGCACTAGAAAGCTAGCATTTGCATCTCTGTCATATGGAAGTAAAGCAATAACAACTAACAAAGAACTATAATTGCAAACTCAGTGAACTAAAGAGATATTTATCACTCTTCCCCATTTTTCCTTCTAGTCTTCCAACTCCTGAGGTGCTACAACCTGGAGAGGGAAGAGAAATGAAACGCAGACTATGCTTCCCTCTCTACTGCAGGTTCCTGGAGTCACAGGTAAAGCCTGAGCTAAACTGAGGTGGGGAAGGGGAGATGAGATTTAAATGGGGTATGAAATTGGAATTTTAAACTGAAGTACTCGAATCTTAAAAGCTATGGTATCTGCCCAAGGTGTTATCAAGAGGCAGAAAAGGGCAATTTGAGTTTCATGTTTGTGACACAACTACTTCCAACAGTTAAATAAAATGGGCATAGGTAGATACTGAAATTCCTGGACTGATACATCACGTGTCATAACTTCTATATTTTCTATCTTTTTGTCCCTTTGCTGTATGTTCCAGGAATTTCTCAGACTTTGTCTTTCATCCCTCTATCAAATGGTTTAGTTTTGGTAATAATTCCCAAGAATTACTTCTTATACTCTGATTGCTTCTTTTACATAGCTTTTCTTGTTTCATATATACTAGGTGTGATAAAAAATATATACGGTGAATGTTTAAATTAAAAAAAATTATTATAGTTAAAGACACATTGCCATTAATCCCTCTCAAATACTTCCCCTCACTTTGAACACACTTATCCATCCTACTTTCCACTTTCTGAAGCAGTTCTGAAATCCTCTTTCATATCTTTAGTTGTGCTGTTGTGGCTGCCTCAATGTACTAAATCAATTTAAAATGTTTACCTTTCATGGTCATTTTGACTTGGGGCAGAGCCAGAAGTTGCATGGTACCAGATCCAGCGAATAAGGTGGATGAGGGCACACAGTAATGTTTTTATTTGACTGAAATTGCCATAACAGAAGCAATGTGTGACACAGGGTGCTGTCATGATGGAGGATGAAACCATTTGCCCATATCTCAGATACTGAAAAGCAGATATCTAAGTTTAGCGGTATTGATTTACCAAGAAAAGTGTTCACAGAAAATCTCTTCTTCAGAAAGGTTTGGAGAATATAGCGTTCAGAGGTGAGAAATGAGTAGGATGAAGGAACACAGTCCCAGTGTGCAAAGATTAAGAGTTGTTCTTGGGCTAAACAAAGAATAAATGATCATGGTTTTATTTTCCTTTGCCACTACTACATGTACAGGTCTATCAGTTATTTTGTACTGTGTAACCCGTCTTGCCTCATAAAGGGCTATCACAAAGATCATCTCACTCAGTGCTGGCCCCCAGTCTGACTAATAATGATTTCTTCCTGTGTTGCCCTGCCGTAACATTAATCTCAAGTTATTATTACTTAATAAATATCTATTTTCCCTCTACAGACTGTAAGCTCTTTTGAGAGAAAGGACCATATCTATCTTGTACCCCAGAGCATAGTCTGCTCAGCACGTAATTGGCATGCAAAAAAAACCCCTGTTGAATTAATTATCAAGTGAGTTATTTATGAATGAACTTTAAAAGTTATAGAGTACTATAAAGGTGTATATCAGATTTTTGCCATTATTTCTTTAGGAAACATGTTATAAATGGCAAATAGTCAACTTACAAATTTACTTTTATAACACTGAAGAAGGCATTTCAGAACGAGTTCTGTGTGATATGTGTTTTATTCTTTCTCAGTAGGAAACTGGTAAAGTCCTCAAGCTAAAATGGCTTAAGGAAAGTTCTGGTGTATCTGAATCCTTCTGTTTCATTGTCCTGTTACTCCATTTGTGACTTCACCTGGTCTCCAACCCATGCTGGTGTATGTTAGAAAGGCTTATGTATCAAATAGCTTAAAGTCTCTGAATCTGTCTTGTTACATGCTCCAAATTCAGACAGTAGCCTTTAGTAAATTTATTGCTATTATTCAAATAATCTTGGCTTTTAATTGTTACTATACAGATCCATGCAAAGCCAGAACTTCAGTAGTTTGCTGATCTCTAACATTTTTCTCAGTAAAACTCTGATTGAAAGTCACTGATTGAGAAAGGCATCTCTCTTTCTTCCAGCACTCTTTCTGCTCCAAATTCTCATTTCTTTGGTGTGCTGCACAACACTGGTAGGAGGGGTAATATAGACTAGAATTTTCTAATTTTATGCTTCAAATGGCTTAGAGCTGTGAAGCATGTGGTTGAGACTTGAACGCATGGGGCAGGCCGTTGGGACCCGCTGCTAGCAACCTTTATCAGAGGGTGGCCCAAGAGGAACAGTGTCTCTACATGTAGAGTGGATGATGAAAATCATTCAGTAGTTCCACAGGCCTCTTATCCAAGGTGAATAGCAGCATTCTTGGCAACTGGCTGCTCAAGTAGATATCCAGATGATAGAATACTTCCTTGGCTGTGCTCAGCACATTGCATCCAGCACAGAGCTCCTGGATAGTACAACTCTGGTGATTCTGAAACTCTTGACTTCACAGATATCAGGTACTTCTGATTGTGTGCAACTGATGTGCCCTTTTAATGGCATCCAAAATAGTTTTGGTCTGACTAATCCAATAAAGCATATGGGTTTTACAAATTAAAGCTTATTATTTTAAAATACTTGCTAGCAAAAAGTTGTTATATTAAAAATATTTGCCTTATCACATCAAATTTCATCCTTGTGTCTGTCAATAAGAGGGCTGTTAGATTCTTTGATTATAATTTCAACCATTAAACATTTTTGAATGGTTGCAAAAGAAATGGCTTAAAAAATTTTAATCACCATTTGTGCAGTGTTTCTCACGAATGAATACTGTATTTGTTTCTTTTGGCTGCTGAAGCAAATGACCACAAATGGGGTGGATTATAACAACATAAATGTCTTCTCTTATAGTTCTAGAAGCCCAAAGTCCAAAATGAGTTTCTTCGGGCTAAAATCAAGGTGTTACCAGGGCCACAATACCTCTAGGGGAAAATAATTCCTTGCCTTTTCCACCTTCTGGAGGCTGTCTTCATTCCTTAGATTATGGACTCAAATCACATTACCCTTTCTCCTCCTGCTTCCAACATCACACTGCTTTTCTTCTCTTTCTTCAAATTTCCCTCTGTCTACATTTTATAAGGACACTTGTGATTACATTTAGGGCCCACCCAACTTATCCAGGATCTTTTCATCTGAAAATCTTTGATTAAGTCACATTTTTGAAGTCCCTATTATCATATAGGGTAACATTCACAGACCTCAGGGTTTAAGAACTGGATATCTTTGGGGGCCATTATTCAGTCAACCACAGTGATTACCAAGAATTTGAAGAGATTATCATTTGAAAGTCTTGATCAGAAACTATGTGTAGCTATTTCAAGCATTAAATCTGATTCAAAAAGGTTTTGTTCATTTAGGCAAGTTCAAATTTCCCATTAAAAATTTTGAAAAGATTTTATCCCAAGAGTTTTATCCAAATTCAATACTTAATATTTCCCCTATTAATTTGCATTTGTTTTTATTTTTATAATTTTATATATATTTAAAAGGCAATGAATTTTTCACCATGTCCAATATAGAAATCCATAAATTCCCTCTAGGTTACCACAGATGCCATACAAATATTATCGTTTTCTCTCTGTGCCATGATGAGGAAAAGGTTGGGAAATACAGCTCTATAAAGTTTAAGACACTAATACAATAGAAAGATCTATTATAATTGAAAGTTAAAACATACAATGCCTAAAATCCAGAAACCAAAGAAATAATAATATAGGCATTTAGAAATAACTATCAAGTATATTGAATTGAACTGTCAGAAGAAAAATGGTTGCCTCTGGGGTGCATAGTTGGAGTAAAGAGGTAAAGCAGGAGAGTGCTGCTATTCATTATGGGCATTTTGGTACTAGTTAGATTTATTCTTTAATATGCATCCTTACTGAAAAATTTTAAAAAGTTCCCTTAGTGTTTTCTCTAAATATGACATCCCTTCTCCTTTTCATTCTAGAAAGGGTAAAATACTGTTTGTTATTTTTTTATTTCCTAATTATATTACCCATGTAATGACCTATAATTACTAAATTATTTGGGCCTCCTGAAAGGAAAAGTCCTAGGATTTTCTCTTTAATATTTGGTTAGGGTGGTGGGTTTGAAATGCTTAAAATAAATTCCCTGAGACTAAGTTAGGAAACAGAAGTTCTTTATCCTTTTCTTCCCAGTGGTGGCACTGGCAGGAAATTTAATAAGCTGGACCAGGGGCAGGGATGTTTGGAAAACCATCAAAAGACGTTTGATGGAATGCACAACAGGGCATCTTTAATATAGTTGAAAGAGAAAAAAATAGTATTAAACTGAATGCCTTTCTATTTTACAGCTCTTCTCTATGAGCATTTCAAAGCCACTAATAAGCAACCTCATCATCTATACATAAATCACTACAGAAAGGCAGCATGTTTATTCTACCTCATAAGTTTAGTAAGAGATGTTATTTCTTAGTGGACTTTTTTTGATATTTCCAAATTATGATTGTTTATTAAAAACCCTGAGAGAATATAGGGTGTTTCTTTATGGTTATTCCTGGGCCTATTCATGAAAGGAAATGACTCCTCTGCCTCTATAATCAAAGGAGGTCTGGAGATACAGTTTGGCACAAGTGAGATACACCAATTTCATGGGCATCACCATTTCTCAACTCTCCTCTGGGCAACATGCAGAACAGGAGGAACAGGAGACAGCATAGAAAGGACCTGTTTTCTATGCAACTTTCAGAGAGAACAGAGAGGAGAATTACCGATAAATGGGAATGAAATAACGTGTTGTGGTGAAACTGCATTCTTGAGAACCTGATGACTTTTAAAACTACTAGAAGATTGGTTTTTCACTCTTTAGATAATTATCTGCAATGAGATGACCTTGTTTTTTTTAAAGCATCTTAGTTATTTCCTACTATTAATTTCTACTATTGTGATACAAAAGTTACATAACCTTCCAATGTAATTTAAAATCATACTGTGAACAAAGGATATGTCATAACTGAAATTCATAACTTGTTTCAGCAAACTTCCTTATTCTTTTACAACAGGGTATTGGCAATAGGAAAGAATGAAGTCTTTTTCTTCCTTAAGTATTTGGAAACACCATTCAATTTTTAAACTACTTGTTTATTAGCAGTCTGTCTCACAGACACTCTTGGATATCTTTTTTCAGTTAACCCTATTTGGTTACCTTTTGACTTAACTGAAATGCCCTAATGTTAGATCTATTCAGTAACTGGCAACTTCTGACTAACAGTAGCCCCATTTTTCCTCTTTCACATGGTTGGCTTAGGATTTGGATGGGTACAGGTGGGAGCCAATACTGAGTATGGGCAACAATCTAATTATAATTGTTGCTTGGTCTCTAAACACTTTGGGCAAGACATTGAAATTTTTATGTTCCTGACATATTTTCCAAAACTGCACTGCTTTATTTTCTTGTGTGTAGGGAATGGCAGGCGGGGTGGTGGTGGTGGTGGCACAGGATACACGTGGAAAAAAAACCCATATACATTGCTGATTTATACACTTATGTCATACTTTAGCAATTTTTAAACCACCCCTTATTGGATATGACTACGGTGGGTAGTTAGCAAAACTTACTGTAAAGCCATCAAGATTTTGCTCTTGCTGCTACTATTCTTATACTTTGGCCCAAGTTCACATTCTAGGTATAAATAACTGAAACTTGAAAATTCTTTACCTCTAAATATAAAATTTTCAAGTATTATTTATAGCTGTCAAAGAGTAAAGGATACAACACTGTGAATTAAAAGATTTAGTGGCACTAAACTGGTCATTCAGCATATACTTACTGAGGGTTTGTTATGCACCACTGTGCCAAAAGCTAAATCTAAAAAGGCACAAAAAAGGATGGTTAGAAATAGACCAGTAGCGATTATTTTCTTGTTGTTGATAGAATGTTCCTATGTAAAGAAAAAGAAAAAGATATGGCAAGGTTGTTATATATGTCCAGACACAGGACTGAGCAACCTAAACTGAATTTTCTCAAGTTTCTATGGGGAAGTAGAAAAAAGAAATGAGAGAATTATAGGCAGAATTTATATCATCCTTGGATGATAGCATATGGTACCAGTGAAACACTGGCTTTCAGTCTTCTTTTTAGTTTAATCCATTTCATTCCAACTCACCCCTGCACACATACTCCTTCCCAGTGCCCCATCTTCAATCTCTTTTAGATCCCTGGCCCCACCACCCTGTAAATTTCCGCTAAGGTTTTATCTGTAAATACATCTATTCATGTTACAGATTGCTAATGATACAGATATCAGCAACATGCACCTTCAAGGGGGATTCAATAGTAGTGTATTATGAAAAAAAAAAGATTAAACTAAGAGAGAAAGCAATTTTTCAGGTATTAAATGTATAAATATATAGAGATATAGGCAACTGTCTTTAAGGAGACTTGAAACTGCTTCATAGCTATGCTCTTTCTTCCCTAACTAACCCCACATGATCTTTCAAGTGAGGTTGTTTCTAATGGCTCTGAGGGTGTGGGCAGCTCTGTTACAAATTTTGGGGGGGGGGGTTCAGAATTCAAATTTAAGCCACTATATAAAGAAATTTTGGCTGCAAGCGCCATGTCCGGCCGTGAAGGTGGCAAGAAGAAGCCCCTGAAGCAGCCCAAGAAGCAGGCTAAGGAGATGGATGAGGAAGATAAGGCATTCAAGCAGAAGCAAAAAGAGGAGCAGAAGAAACTTGAGGAGCTGAAAGCGAAGGCCGCCGGGAAGGGCCCCCTGGCCACAGGTGGAATTAAGAAATCTGGCAAAAAGTGAGCTGTTCCTTGTGCCTGGGACAATGGTGATCCTTAATTCCATTCCTGTTTTAACATCTGGATTCCTCTACCACATCTGTTGTCACCGATAGCTAGAATGAAGTGTTGTCTTGGAGCCTGTTGTACATTTAAGAATAAACTTTTGTAAAAAAAAAAAAATAGTAGTAATAATCATGCAGTCGCTCATTTCTTCAGCTCTTCTCACTCAGCCATTTCAGCCTTAGCTGTGAGGTCAGAGTAAACTCAACCCAGAATCCTGTCAAAGTGTGTTCTTCAGTCTTTGTTCTATCCTGAATTCTGTAACACCTGGAATTAAACCACCTCATTTGAAAAAAATAAAATAAAAAAATAAAGAAATTTTATTTTACAGGGCTCTATTTAGAAATAGTATTTGGAAATATAGCTTGAAGAGTGTCACTTCTCTAACAGTCAGCCTCTCGGGGGTTACAGAGTTAACTATTGAAGACAGGTATTTACTTTTTGGAGATTTCTTGAGAGAGCAAATGTACAACATCCTTTGGTACCCTATCTCAATATTTAATCACTCATAAATTAAGATGTCATTCTTAGGTATTACCAAATGCTCTTGCTGCAATTAAAACTCACTTCCTTTCCCTTAATCTTCTGCTAAAGGTAGACAATAACTGATCATCCTTCTTACAATAAACCTTGTTAATTACTCTTCATTGCCCTTTATTTACTGCAGGCTAAGCAACCCTATGGGGTCCAAATCTTTTAGTGGTATTAATATTTTATTTTGGTGTTAATGCTGATTGGTAAATACTCCTTATTTATGGAGCTGGAAGTTTCTCTACTATAACACAAAGGATGTAGGGATTCTGATTAAGATCTGCAGTCTCCAAATACCATTATTATAATGTAGACATCTGGATTTTAGGTACTTCTTTGGTTTTCTTTAGGGAAATTATTTTATAACTGAGAAGTTTCTGGGTGCAATCCTTTTGGATTTCACTTAAGAAATATAGTACCAAGGGCCGTCATTCTCTAGTATGACAAATGAATCATTGGCCTTTTCTGTTACTTGTCTAAGAACATTTCCGTACGAATATGTGGCACTAAAAGTATTAGTCTGTTTAGAGAATGAGTCATTTAAAAATTCTCACTTTACCTTGGTTGATTAATGTTGTCCAACCTCTTCTAGCATTACTTGGTTTAGTGAAGGCACCTAAGAGTGCTGACAATTCATCTGTCCTGATGCAGGCTGGTTGAATCATGAGGTGTAAAATCTGAGATACACCCATTGACAGGCGCACTGAGTCTTAGCAGTGAGGGAGGTTGGCAGTAACAGTGTGGTTTTGGGCAGGTGCTGGGCTGGCCCTATCGCAGTACCCATGCCACTGTCATCATTCTTTTAACATCCTCTTTCCTTGAAGATTTCAAGAATCTGTTAAAATGTAAGCATTTCTTGAGGGGTTACTTAAGCCATTTCCACTTTGATCAGAAAAGCAAACGCCTATCACAGCAGAAACCTCCACAGGAACAGGAACCGGAGGTGGTAGTTCTGGTGGGAGAGCCTTCACTTGGCACTTTCTTCCATACCCTAAATCCCTCCTCCTGTTAGTAGGCCCCTGCTTACTCCTTAGCATCGTCACCCTCGTCACGGAGTCTGTGTCTACTGGGAAAGGCCTGGGCTCTCTCAGGGTAGTTGCTATGAGGTGTTCCGGCTTTATCCGCCAGATAGGTTATCTACCTTCATCTTTACGGACTGCAAAATAACCACTCACGCTTCAGGCCCTCTTCTTTGCTAAAGTACCCGTAGAAAGCAGGGTGTTTTACTGCTGAAACATGCCCCGCCGCTTCGCCTCAAGCGCAGGTCCCACGCGCGGGATCCCCTAGTCTGCCGCGGCGCCCAGCCTGTGGGCGCTTTCACAGGCGCTCCGCCCTTGCCACCTCCGCGCGTCTCATTGGCCAGGCCCTGCGTCCGCCTCGTGTCCCAACTGGTGGTTGCTCCTGTCTGTCTGAGCGGAAGGAACATTTCCGCATTGAGGGGGGCTGCTCCAAATGGAGGGGGAGGGGAACTATTTAGGAGTAAGTAGGGTCCTTGGTTGTTGGGAGCCGGCAGCCAGGTGGGCGGAGGGGTCAGCAGGCAGCCTGCGATTGCAGGCTAGGGGCTGAAGGTGTGCATGTGTTAAGTGAAATAGGAAGAAAGGTGGCTCTGAAGTGACATTTTCAGCCTGCGAGCCTTCTTCCCGGGGCGCCATAAACGCCCCCAATTTCCCAGCTGCTAAAGGAAGAGAAGGAAGGTGGGTCTCGGTGCCGGTATAGGGAGGGGCGGGGACGGGCTTCCAACCCCTCACTCCCAGATGGGTGTGTTTCCCTTTTTGAGATGTGTAGAGACCCTCTCCCGGATCCACTGTGTTGCCCCAGCGGCCGAATTTGGGGTTTGGAAGAGCGCAGGGCTGAAGGGTTTAGAATGTGTGCTGGGAGAATCAGGGCCTTCACGGGTTCCAGTCCGTCGGACTCGGGGCTGCACACGGGTTCTCCCCTTGAGGGAGGCCCCTTAGTGTCCGCCGCGGGCGAGCGCAGATGTAGCCTTCGGCCACTCCCTCCAAGTGAAAAATGCAGCGGCAGAGTTTCCGCCGCTTGCAACGGGGAGGCGGGGAGATGGAGGTCCGGGCCCGCCCGCGCGGGGAATTCTTAGCACCTCCTAGTCCTAGGATATTTATGGGCTGGTAAAAATGGTTGCATTGCCCGCCTCACCCTCTTCTCCGACCCCTGCTAGGGCGGGGTCCGCTGTTGATCTGTGTGTTGGGGAACTGGACGTAGTCTGGACGGCATTGAGAGGAGGGAGAGCCGGTAGTGCGGCCCTCTGTTGCCTGCTGCCGTACAGCCCTGGAGGGCGTGGGGACCCGGGGGGCGGTGAAATAGCCGCTGTAGATCCGCCTCTTTCATTGATGAAATTTAAGTTCGTGTGATTTCACCTTTTCCGGGAGTCTCCAGCTGGCCCTCATTTGTTTGTGTCAGGAGCTCAGTGTAGGCAGGAGTTACAAGCAGACTCAGTCGTACCAAGTTTCTGCTTTTGGAAGTAGAGGTTTTCCTTTTTTTTTTTTTTTTTTTTTTTTTTTTTGAGGCAGTTTTAATCGCTTTGAATAAATATTCCCTTAAGTGGCTAAACATTGAAAGAGAAGAAAGAACACGTCGGTTTTAAGCAGGGGAGGAAGTCACTGCCTGATAGCTTGACTTTTCTAGAAATTTATATATATAACCCAGAGTATTTTAATAAATCCCTAAAATGTCGAGGTTTGTGCAAGGTAAGACATGCTTCTTATCTCCCGGGTTGTTTAAGCCAAATTTGGGTATGGCACTCGAGAGGGCTGGTGGGTAGTTTGGAAGTGGAAATGTTCATTTGAGATACTATTTGCAAAACGCTTTTCGTTAAATTGATATTTGAGCTGCTGGGCATTTCAGATACGTATAATTTATACCCCTGTGCCCTACTGGGTTTAGTTCTGTCTCCCTGAAATCACGTTAGTAGCACTCAGGCTCCCCGGGATAGTGGCTGTAAATGATGATAAAACAGGATTTTGGCTGCCGATTAATCCCTGTTCTCTTCCTGGTCGAAATCAAGGTAACTGCGCGCGGACAGGGAAACTGGGAGGGCTGAGGGAAGGCAGGTGGGTTTTGCCAGAACTGTTGGGGAGCTTTAGTGTTCTCAACTCCTACTCCGTTTGTGTGTACGTGGTTTGATTCTCGGATTCATTTATTGCGAAACCGGGAGTAGCTCCCACAAGCTGGAGGTCATTTCAGCAGGAGAAATGACTTTGCTGCATTGCTGTTTGTTTTTTTTCCTTCTTTGAAATCTGCAAAGATTATTAAGCTTTCTTGGAAATTTGAAAATTGCCCTCTAAATTCCACATGTGCCTTAAAAAAGGGTTAGGGAATGCCTCTCAACTGAGTTAAGCTGTAGCATTGCGTGTGCGTGCGTGTGTGTGTGTGTGTACCTTGTATACTTTGAAATTGATGTTATCTTCACTCTCTCACCGATTTATGGCATAGAATTAGACTTTTGGTATGCAAATCCTTTTCTTGCAGACCCCATAGTGTGAAAGCTTCAGCCATCTTGTTGAACACACAGATAGTAAAGTTCACAACCACTTAATGTGACTCTCAATAAATGCAGATGTACTTTAAAAAAATGTCATTAATGGCCCTCATTTGACCCTGGGAATAAAAATGGCCTAGTAAATTTTAAATCACTTTATTAACTTTTTTTGAGTTTTGTATAATAGATTAAATAAGAATTTGCTTGCCGCTTTATGGAAACAGATGGGACTCTTAATGCCTGCCTTTTTTAACACTAAGCTCAGAAATGTGACTTGTCATTAAAATTCAAGTTATTCTTTACATGTGGTGAGAGATGCATCTTATGTTTTGATTAAATAAATGTCTTAGTTAAAAATAGTAAGGCAGAAGTAACGGTTAGAAATTTGCTGGTTTTAGGACAGCAGCAAAAAAATTTAATTACCAGAAAGCCAATATTTTGCAAGAATATGTTAAGGAAAAGTGGAGAATTCACTTCTTTTTAAAAGCTAGAATATTAAACTCCAGGTGTGACTTGTAGTGATGCTTTAGAGTATCTTGCAAAAGTGATGTACATTGACTGATTTCCCAGCCTTTGCTATTAAAATGGCTGTCTTCAGGAGATTCTAAATTAAGCACCTAAGAGTTGCTGTGAATGTTGTCATTCCTTTCTATTGTCATCTGCTTTTTAAAAATTAAGCTTTTTTTCTTGGAATACTTTAAAATTTATAGGAAAGTTGCACATTTGTCAAAATTTAAGAAATTACCATAGGTCTATCACTACTATCTAAACTACAGACTTATTCAGACTACTTTTTCTTGACTCAGTCCGGCTTTGAGTTTTATTTGCCATCCACTTTTGCTTTAAATGGTAGTTTTCCTTTTAAATTGGCAGTTTTGCACAAAAAGATGACCCCCAAGTTAACAGGCTTGTGGTCCTGTTTATCATTGTTTAGATTTTGTATTTAACAGTGTAAACCCTTTATATGTTTAATTAACTGTTGCTGTTACAGATAATAAACCTAATTGACTTATGACTGAGCTTTCACCACAGATCAGTTTTCAAGTGTAAAGATTCATGTTTTTGAATTTTTTGGTACATCAAATTGTTTGGTCTTTACTGTAGCACTTAACTGATGTTTCTACTCATTGACACTTAGGTCATGCCACTTTATAGGGGAAAGATTGAACAAGTATTAGGCCCCTAACAGTTTTCATATGTTGTCTTATTGCTTTACAAGAGTCCCACAAGGTAGTAGAGCTGAGGAAATTTAAGTATTTTGTCCAAAATTCACAGCTGGTAAGCACGGAAACTCTAAAACCTTTGTTCTTTCCAATACCTTTTGCCTCTTATATATTAACTTTTTATCTGAATGGCTTGTTTCTCAAACTACAACGTCAGTTCCCTGTGGACAAAGATAATAATATATCCCTGGGGGCAGTAAAGTGTCTTAAAGTGGTTGATGCTTTAAAGGAATTTGTGGTGGATGATGAATGAGAAATTCAGCACTTTCCAGGTACTTTTTGTAGGTTAGCCTACATTTTTTTGTTGCAGTTTTAATATAACACCTCTTAAGATTATACATATGGACTTAGGTTTGAACCCTATTACTAGCAGGTGACCTTAGACACATAAATTTTTTGAACCTCAGTTTCTACTTATATAAACATTGGGTGTTATTACTACTCCACAGGGTTACTGAGAAATTGAAATAAGATGAATTGTGTAAATGTACTAGTCATATATTAGATGGCCAGTAATTTTTACTATTGTTTCCTAAAATGACAGTGGCCTTTCAAATAGCATTGCCACCATAAGTATAACCACATGTCATCAACAGAAATAAACAGAAACAGGGCAGGCATGACAGTTCTTTATTTTCTTATTCCAGGTTCGGTGTTCAGGCCCCAGTACTTGGGAGTTGATATGTTTTTTTTGTTTTTTGTTTTTTGTTTTTTTTTAGTGTGGGAATGGAAAGGGGAAGCTTGAACAGTGATGTAAATACATAGTTGTTGACAGTTTTTGTTTCAGTCCAGTCAAGAAAAAAAATTTTGAGTGCTTACTACGCAGTGCACTGTGTTGGGACTTCTCTGTATCTTTTATGGTGGGAACTTGAAATTCAAAAGATAACTAACTGTACTTTGCGTATACATGCTTTTGAATATAGTGAAAATTAGTGTTGCTATACTTGGCTTGAATCTCTTCCCCCAGATGTAGGCAATGTGCTTAATAGGAAAGCTGGCTATTTTGATTCTCAAGTGCTTTGCCCCTAAGTCATGAGGTAAAACTGTTCAATTAATAAAAAATACTTAATGTTGCTGGGCAGGAGAGTTCTCAGAATATATTCCTTGGCCAAAAGAAGGTTCAACTTTGGGCATCTCTCAAGTTTGTGTTCCTCAGGCACTCACGATTTTTTTTATAGGAATACTCTTTACTGAATCTAAGGAATAATTCCCTGGTTTGGTTTATTCCGCCCTCAGGTCACTTTCTGCCTACCTGTGATGTTCTCCATTTGCTATAATAGTTTTCTCCCCTCCAGGGGTTGTTGCAGGGCTCCCACTTATTCTAAATAAATGTTGAGTACTAGCTGAGTGAGAAGTGGCTCCTTTGGAGGAGTTAGGGTTAATCAGCAACTGTGACTTTTTGCCAGGTTTTGGCATTTGGTGCCATTTTGGATTTTGCTTTTTAAAAATCCTGAGAGTTATGGGTAGTCTCCCTACAGAATTTGAAACTTAAAAATGGTTCCAGGACTATTGTCATCTAGCCATCTAGCCAGCTAAGGCCTTGTTATGCGTTTATACTATAATGTTAGAGGAACTTTTTTAAAAAACTGTTTTTAGTAGGCCATTATCTATCTAAAGCATATAAAAGTGTCTCTTAATGTTCTTATATTGAGTACTTTCTTGTATTTCAGAGGAAGGCATTTGAGTACCTACCTCTGTGTCACTTAAAAAATATTTGAGGTCTGTCAACTTTCCATTTGTTGGAATTCTCTCTCTATGACTTTTTTGTTGATTCCTGTTTGGTAGATGGCAGCTAGCCAGGGAGGATTAGCTGAACTAATTACAACTAAAGGGGCCCTTGGATGAACACAGAGAAGAGAAGCATTCTGGGCCTGGTTGTGGAGGTCGGATTTTGGCCTGGTTCTTCTCAAATCCTACAGCCAGATTTAGCTTGTTGTTGATTATTTATGTAGATAACTAGAATGCTTTTAGCCAGGGGGACTGTGGCATGGATTTGAGGCAGGACTAGAGGGGGCCAAAAAAAAAAAAAAAAAAAAAGACTAAGGCACATTCCTCATTTTTTAAAGATGTGTTTTAGGATTGTTATGTTGCCTAGATAGAGAGGGATTAATTAAATTTAGAGTCACAGTTACAAATACAAAAATTAAAAGAAACTCAAAGAGTTTGAACTGATGAATACTTTGTTTTCCAATGTGAACCTTGTAATCTTTATGATTAAATTGCTTTTTTCTTGATAACTGAATCTTGTAGTAAGATGGATGATTTTCATTTGTGAAAGCCAACTGAGGAAAACAGAAATTGATGGGGAACATTAGAGAAATAAGAAATCCTAGCTGGTACACTACTCAGAAGTGCCATTTTAATATTCTGAAGATAATTTGAAAAATAACTTTAAAAGGAAATTAAGATGTTAATTTTTGGACAGTAGGTGTTTTATTGTAATAAGGCTTCATAGAGACCATTCTCTGTGTTATTCTTCATAGACACTTGTAACTTTAATTAAAATAATAGGATACTTAATTTGTATGAGGAAAATTAGTGGCCTAATGAAAATATTCTATATAAATGAATAATATACTATAGTTTCCCAGTTTCCACTGGGGTGTATTTGGTACTTTTTATGGAAGTACAAGAGTTCCCAGAAAGTCAAATATGTATATCCATTATTGAAAAGTAAATATAAACAGATATTTGAAAGGCAAACTAATTCTGGATTATCTGTAAAAATGAATAATTAAGAGTTGGCTGTGCTGGACTGTCCATAATGCTATTCCTCTTGATAGCCAGAATTTATGCCAATTGAGAAAATTACAGGAATAGTTAGAATAAAATTATGGGGGAGATTCTCTGAAGGTTTGGGATTTAGTGAATAAGGAAATAATGATTCACTTACCACCTTTTGATTGCTTAGAATCTCTTTGGAAGCTGGAGTTTTTCTAAAGACTGGTGTCCTTTTGACACAGCCTACAGTTTTTTTTCTAAAATATATTTAAACTTGGTATAATAGTGTTTGAATTGTGGACATCTTGGTCTTGAGTAATATAATGAGTTCTTCAGGGACAGTGACTTAGTTGAAACCATGTCTGACATCGCTAAAATTCTCCCAGCTATGCATCTTTCTGTTAATAATTTATTAAATTCTTTGGAAGTTGGCTTGCTAAGTAAGCTATTGAAAGAAAATTAAACTTTGTGTTACTTGATTGGGCTTATATGAGAGAAAAGGGATAATAGTCCATTTGAAGGCTGTTTCCCAGTTTCCTTGATTGGTGATGCAGGCATCTCCTTTACTTTGTTGCAGAAGAAGTTGTCTAGGGCTCAAATTCTGCCTCTGCCAACAGAGTCCCATTGTTTATTTTTCTCAGTCATTGCCAAATGAAATTGATTGTTCCCCCAAACCATTTTTATAATTAAGGATTGTGTTTGAGAACCATGGAGAAATTGGCTACATTGTCTTAGTTAATTTACTTGAACAAAAAAATGTTTCATTTTCCAAAACACTTCTAGATATTTAATTTTTTGTATGTAAATCAAGAGAGTTCCCTGTTTCTATGTGATTTCATTTATATTTTAAAAAATACTATTCAATGTATTCATGTATTGTAAAATTGTCATGTTATGCTTAATCCACTTTTTAATTATTAGTCCAATTGTAAACAATGCTCTTGTAGGGGAGACTCCCTTTAACAGTAGCTCCACTTGCTCCTTAGTTACAGAGACCTGCAGACAAGGTGATTGAAATTTGTGTTTTCCTTTGGTTGCTGCCCTGACGAAGGCTGAGGTGGTATTTCCTTTATGTAATGTTCCTGCCTAGAATTTTTAAACTTCCAAAGAGTTCAGGAAAACAATAAAAAGTTTCTGTGCCCTGTTTTGAGTTAATTTATGCTAATGGTAAAATGCTTAGCTTTGGTAATAAAATATTTATAGAGTGCATAAAAGCTTTCCTCGATTTTTTCATTGCCCAGAAAATAAGCTATATAGAAGGAAAAGCCGAAGAGCAAAGAGAATGCTTATTATGATATGTAGTTTTAACCTCACATAATAGACACAGTTTGGTTTTTGCCAGTTTTTGCCAGTCTTCATTCACATTTGATGGCACACACCTGGAGGTGGTAACCATATAAATAAAATGCACTGTAATCAAGAAAGGGAAGACCTACTCCAGGAAGGAGAAGCAGGACACCAGGAAACACGGTTTGGATTCCAGTTCAGCACTGCCACTGAGTCTTTAGTCAACATCTCTCAGCCCCTGTTTTATCTCCAAGTTAAAGGAATTGGACTCAGTCAGTGACCTTAAAGTCTTTCCCAGCTTAAAAGTTTTATCTAAATGCACATATATCAAATTATAGGACAGACCTTCCACATTATTTTTTGGTCCCTGATAGAGATTTTATTTTGTAACCTTTTTTCCTCAACGAACAAGTGTGATAGGCCCCTAGGCATGCCCTTCTTTGATGTTACTCATTAAACTTAATGGAAAGTATTGTTATTTAACTAGTTGATGCATCTCTTCTGAGTGTTCTGTTTTCCAGAAGTGATATATATTCTGAATTTTTAAAAAATTTTTTTAAATACTGTGTTGTATGAGAGCAAGATTATTCTTAATTATTTGTGAGAAGTCTGGTTTACATATAAGTTCTAAGTTAATTTTTTTAAGTAAGTAATGCATGATGATCAGAAATCTCGATTAGCAAGTGGCTCTATATACTTAGTCCTGGAGTATTGAAACAGATCTCAAAAGTCTGGTGCCTGTTTTTTTAGTTATCAAAAAGCATTTATTAAGCATCATATGTATATAAAGCTGAGTCATTTAAACTTATGTAAGGGGTCATGCTATAGTTTACTATATAAAATAATCAACATTGAATTTAATACTAAAAGATCATATAAAATTGATCATATAAAATTAAGTAATTGATTTTCTTACATGATTGAATGACATGAAGTATAATTTTTCCATATTTTTCCTAAATTAAGTTGAATCTAAATATAATTGCTCAATTTTATTTAATCTCTAAAGTTAGTGAAAACGTTATGCTAACATTTATATAGGATAATAAAAACTGAAAAGAAATTCAGAGGTCATTTTATCTAGATTGCCTACTAGTTTGGAATTTCTTTGACCATGTCCTTGGTATTTGACTGAGAAATCAGCCTCTGCTTGAGAAGCCTTAGGTACTTCAAGTACTCAGGGCACAGTCCATACTTTTCTTCGCCCTGCTTTCCCCATGACCAGAAGCTATGGCTCTTAAATGGTTTATGTTTGGCCTTATACTACCTCCACTAGACTGGACACTATCTTCATTATATATACCCAGCACAGAGTTGAATCATAATAAGCTCAGCCTCATTAATAAGCATTACTTGAGTATTTAACATGTCTCAAGCTCAAGTTAGGCAATGGGAATACAGCAGTGAATTAAAATAGACGTGATTTATTCTTATAGAGATTGTAATCTGGTAAAATAGACATTGAATAAATTTTTAAAAGTATGGTATTATAAAGGAGTGATACAGGATCCAATGTGAGCATGTAATGGGCAACCTCGCTTAGTTTAGAAAGATTTCTAGGAGGAGATTACACTTAAATTGAACTCTGACAAATGATATATTTGTAGTGGCTGCTCAAACCACTAATATGAGAATTTAAGTCTTAATTCCAGTTTATTTACTCATTATCAGATGCCTGTACTTTGTTTGCCTGGTGCTGAGGTAGGTGTTGGAGGAAAAAGTTGAGTAACATAACATGGTTTGTGCCCTTAAACTATTGTAGACAGACATGTAGGCAAGGAATTAAAGTTGGGGCGTGTTTGATACAGTACAGATGCCTGAGTGATTAAAACCTTCGCATAAGAGTTGTGATAGAAAGGAAGGCCATTTTGAATGTTCAGAAGCTACCACCTAGAATGCTGGGAATGCCACTCCCAAAATAGCAGAAGCTACTCAAGTCACAGAGTTTGAGTCTCTGAGGGCTGAGGGATCAGCTTTCCTGGAGTTTCTTATAATTTTGGAATTCACACAGAGCTATTAACTTCTGAAAATTTCTCTCCTCATTTATGCCTATCTTTCTCTAAAAGTGTTGGATGACACTTGAGATGCATGTTTCAGAACAATCTTATAATAGTTAGGATGCTTTAAATTTCATGGAGCAGAAAAAGACCAACTCCATTGGCTTAAAGAAACAAGGGACTTACAGCAGCACATGAATCTTGAAGTAGGGTGTTCCAGTGTTGGTTAATTTAATATAAAGATTGCATCAGTGTTTCCTTCCTTCTGCTTTGCTCTCTTAAGTATATCTGTCTCATCCTTAGGTCAGCTTCCTTCAAAGTCACTAAATAGAGGAAGAAACAGGTGATGAAGGGTGGATACATACGCATTATGTCCAGGGGTGGTAAAGGTACTATTTCTTGACATGTGTCTCTTGTCAGTATGGAACACCTTTCTCCACAGTCCTTTGTGGCTCACTAACCAGGATCACACTCTTGTGTTTCATGCTTAAACCAATCACTGGGAAGGCTTTAAAATCTGGGCCCGGTGCCATCTTTTTGAAGCACATGGCCTTGGGACAGAGAATAGTTGATAGAATAGCATTGGAGTAGGAAGAAGGACAATGTGCATGGCTGCTGTAAACATTAAGATGAATGGAGTGTAATCTATATCACAACTACTCCAAGCAGTACTGGCAGTATTTGCTTATTAGAAATGCATATCATCCCCAATCCAGACCCACTGAGTCAGAATCTCTGGGAGTTTGTCCAGGGATCTGTGTTTTAACAAGCTCTCCAGGTGATTTCTATGCACATTAAAGTTTTAAAGATACTATTGAGATGTCACAAGTGGAGTAGGAAACTGCAACCTTTAAGCATTCTGCTTTAGCACAAGCTTGTCCAACCCATGGCCTATGGGCCACATGTGGCACAGGATGGCTTTGAATGTAATCCAACACAAATTCGTAAACTTTCTTAAAACATTACAAAAATTATGCATGGACCTTTTTCTTTTAGTTCATCAGCTGTTGTTTGTGTTAGTGTATTTTATGTGTGGCCCAAGATAATTCTTCCCCATGGCCCAGGGAAGCCAAAAGGTTGGACACCCCTGCTTTAGCACTTTTATTAGCTTTGGTTACTCAGAAGAATACTTCAGCTTGGTTTTTAAGACATGCCTGGCTAAGGAATTTGTATATGTTTCCCATCAAATGAGAAAGTGAAGTGATAAGACTGGGGTTGCATCTTAGTTGGGGGACCAATCCTGTCTTCTTGGTACCACCAGATTAGAATGACAGATGGGCAGACTATCATTCTCCTGGTCATGCTGACAATAGCTTTCTAACTAGTCTGAAAGCTATTGTTAGCATGACCAGGAGAATGAAAATGAGAGGAATATTAAGGTAGCAGCAGCTGGGATGGAAAGCAGTGAATGGAACTGTGGTGATTCAGTTAAGAAGTACGGTATTGGATTGGATATAATGTTGAAGGAAAGGAGGGAAAAGCCAATTTTGACTCTGCGATTTCTAGGTCACCTAGGAGTGACTAGGAGAATGTTAATGCCATGGAAGGCAGGGAGATGAATTAGTTTAGAATGTAGGCGATTTGGACATGTTGAGATCGAGGTACCTAGTTGAGTATCTAGAAGACTATAGGGAATGTGAGCCTGCAGCTCATGAAAAAAAGATCACATATTTGGGAGTTATTGGTAAGATGATTGATTGGTAAGAGAATAATTGAGGGGGGAAATGGTCTGGGGACAAAAATCTTAGGAAATCCAGGGAATAGGAAAAAAGAAGAGTCAGTTATAGAAACTGAGGCCAGGACAGAGATGTAGGAAAAGACACAGGCAGGCATGTCCAAACTGAGGTCCACCACAAATCTTAAAACATGAGATTTTTTTTTGCAACCTTTTAAAAACTCATCAGCTATTGTCAGTGTTAGTGTATTTTATGTGTGGCCCAGGGAAGCCAAAAGGTTGGACACCTGTTGGGGGGGGGGGGTAATACTGGGTAATGGAATCCAAAGAAAAAACTTTTTATAGGATGAATATTCACAAGTAATTGAGGTTAAAGGACTGTATTACAAGCCCAGAGGAGGATGGTTAGCTTTAACTAGTTATAAATCTAAGTCAGTACATCTTTAACTTTACTCATGGTTATTTCCAGTTGCTGCTCACATTCTTGGAGTTATAACACTTACTTGGATCACAAGTCATGTCCTGGTTTAAGATTAAGTGAGCTCTCCAATTCTCTGACTTTGGGTACATCTCAATGTGAGTTTCCAAGGAAGGCTGGGACTTCTCAGAAACAGTGAATGGTGGGTGGTGGCCTGGGAAGGCTCCTCACTCTGAGTTGCTCTTGGTGTTCTTTTTGCAGCTGTTCCATCGCCTTTGCATTGTGAAGCTAGCTTTAGAATGTGAAGTCTTGTTTGTGCCAGTAGCAGGATGTCGGGAAAGGATATTATCTACACTTATTAGTTACTGAAATGGATGAACTGAAATATTAATATCTGAATTAAGAATTGAAAGCAATCACTTGTTCGATTGAATGTCTCCTATCTTTTGATTTGTTGCTTTTTCTCCTGTGTGTGTGTGTGTGGTGGTTGTTGGCTCCAGTTGGATGGAGGAAAGTCCATGATGTTGAAATTTTAGTTCTTATGAACAAGGAAGAATTAGGAAATTGGGGTGGGGGAGAAAACTTCCAAAAATAGTTAACTGTTCTATTCCAAATGACAAAATTGTAATTAAGTCAACTAAGATATTTGTAGTAAGCCCAGTTTTATATGGTAGGGCGTTTCCTGTCTGTCTCATTGGGTGTGAGAAGACATTCTGATAGAAGTGCTTTTGGGGGAGAGTGTTACTTAGGGATTTTATGCCACAGATTAAGGAGAACTGGGCTAGGAGGACAAATGAGCATGTTATTTTCACCTCACTGTATTGGACTGGGGCTCAGAATAAACTGGCTCCATAATTAGCGTGCTTTTTGACCTTGGATAAGTCATTTAATTATTTCAACTTCATTTTCATATTTGTAAAATTTTGAGGGTAGATTAAATGCTCCCTCTCATCTCTAAAGTTGTTTTGATTTATGACTGAGGTAATAAAATGTTTGATTCCTGATTCACTCTCTGTCTAAAGTCGAAGAGAATCAATTTTCTGTTGCTAGGAAGTGAGGGACAAAACATTTTAGGAGGTTAGACATCTTACATTATTCAGGGGAATCTTTACTTGACCTTCCATTAGAAGCACAACTGTCATTGCCAGAAGTGTAACCTGAGAATGTTAAGTCCAAGAAAACTTCTAAGGTCTGTACTTCTTTTCCTACCAGACATTCCAGACCTTTCTTTAAATTTCAGGGTGGATAAGGAAGTTCTTGTGAAGGGAAATGGTTTTTCACTCTGTGCCTCTTGGTTTATGCTAGGTGCTTAAAACAGACACTTTTCTTGATATTAAGCACACTTTCTTATTCTTTATTCCTTAAAAGCCCCTTCTCACTCTGTAATCACTAAAAAACAACTTCACAGTAGCACTTTTTTAAAATTTTTTTTTAATTCATTTTTTACAGTAGCACTTTGCCCAAGGAAAGGAGAGGGACTGGAGCAAAACTGATAGGCTTGTAATGTTCTTTTGTTGTGTTGTGGGGGTAGAAGGAATACAAATTGTTCTTCCTTTGCATTTGGTGCTGTGCCACACAATTTGAGGAATAAAAGTTAGGGCTATTTGTCACAACTGGAGTTTGAATCTGTGTTTAGTTTGGGATTTGTTTTGTTTTGATTTGCTTTGGTTTTGGTTTTTGAATCAGTGTTTGAAGGTTGGACCTGCTGTAGCTGGCAAAAATCACATATATCTTTCAGCCAGGCTTTTTGAGCTTGGCTTGATAGGAAGGATAGTGATGTGGGTTCTGTGCATTTTGACCTTAAGTCATGTATATTGATCGGCTTTTCTGCAGAGAGAGTTTCAAAGTTTGGTGGTGGTTTTTTTTTAGGGGACTGTTGTCATGTAGACCGATCTCAGACAGCTCTATAGTTATTTTTAAACTTGGCAGTTACATACAGTTTTATCTCATTTGGCAATTGTCCAAAATATAAGTAAGTTAAATGTTTCCATCACTGTTTTTTAGGAATGTGACTATGAATGCTGGCCTTTAGGATCTAACTTCAACAACAAAGCAGCAAGTCTGCAGATGTCTTTGAGACTAACAAAAAACCCTTATTTTAAAAAATTATTACATAGTAATTTCTTGATCTATTTTAATCAGCCTAACACAGAATCAAACAATTCATGTGTTCTTTAATTTAGAGATTTTAAATTTAGTAGATTTTTCTTCCAAATTATTTTCTAAACATTAATATGGGAGTTGGCTTAAAGATTCAGAGAAAGATATCTCAGGTATACATGGGTGGCAGTGTGGGGGACTTAACCTGTGACTGATTTTAAATTATAGTTAAATCAGCCAAGGGGTGAACATGTGTGGTTGATGTCACATTAACTCTAGTTTAAACTGTTCTAGAGGAGTTTATTATTACCTGTCACCATGGTCATAGGTTTTTACAGATTATAATCAAATTGCTTCTTATTAATTGAAACATACCTTTAAGTTATTTATGGAACACACATGTGTGTGTTTCTTAGTTCACAGAGTTTTTTATGAATCACAGTTTGGGTCACTTTGGTAGTTTTACTGGAGTCCATAAAGTTAGTTGTGCTGTGATTTATGCCTATAAAAAGAGCGCAGTTAGAAATTGCTATTTTAGGATTAGATTTGTGCGCTCTCACCAGATTTCCTTGTTCTTTTTTTGTTTGTTTGTTTCTGGTTTTTTTTTTTTTTTTCTTTCTCCTGGATTTTAACATGATGGCAAGTGTATGTAAAAAGATTTTCCAAGAGTCAATTAAATACCCTTTTGCTAACAATTTTAGATAGTGGGGAGAGAGAGAAGCTGTCTACATTAAATAAATTGCCTCAGAAGTTAACATAACTTACTAATTTCTGCTCTCAAAAGTATCTTTAAAGTATTGATTAAGTTGACTTTAATGTTGTCTATATAAATGTATCCTTCTACTCAGATAACATAAAAGAATTTAAGGGTATGTGGTAGTGTTTTTACCTTTATTGAAATTTTCTACTAAATTAACCAACATTTGTAGAATTAGTTGTCAAACAAAATGTTTGAACTAAGCTTTACAAATACATTTATAAAATAAGATTGAATTAGGTATTGAGGATTAAAGGGGGCGGTGAACAATAATCTGGTTGTCTTTTATAAGAAGTAGATAAGATAATTACTATCTAGATACTTAAGTGTGTAAAACATCTGTATTGCCATTTTTCTCCCAAGGTACTTGGACATGGGATGTTTTCCTGTAGTTTTCTATTTTTGTTTGTTTTCATCTAAAAGACATTTCTGTCACCTTTGGGGAGATCCTCTGTCACAGAGATGCCCAACTGTGCCAAAAACCCTGATATTTTTGTCTATACAGAAAAATATAGAAAAGTCTTGGCTAAAATTGAGGACCAAGTAGGTTTAAAGTGAAAATTTTGATGCTGGAGTAGTAGAGGTACCTTGAGATTGCCAGTATCTCTCAAGGGGTTCTTCTTTAGTAAAAAATATGAAACTAGAGTGGCTCTCCTAAAATGAAAAGGATTCCTTAAATTTTCACCTGGCCTGGAGGAGGAAGGAGTCTTTGGCTTCTGCAAAATTGCCAGGCCCCTTCAATTCTCTTATGATGCAACAGTTCCATAAGGGCATGTTCCATAAAACATAGTTATTAACATTACCCCAGTCATTTTGATTTTTCTCCAGCTTTGATGTCTAGGAGGGAAACAGTAGAGGTAGAATTGTGTACTCAAATGAAGATTAATCCTTTTACTTCCACCTGTCCCATCTTCCCGAAAGTGTTCGGTTGTTGTAGATATACTAGTAAAGCATATGGATGTACCAAACAGTCAAATTTGACCCCATGTGATTATACTCATATAGTCCTAACTAATTGACATTATTAAAATACTTTGAGAGGATAATGGGACTATAGGATTGAGCCTTTTCTATTTGCTGGAAAACCAGAAATAAATCAGTTGTAGCTTACCAGCTCTTTTGCTATCTGATTTTTCAGTTGGTGGTTTTATATTTTTGTTTTAAGATCTTAGCAAAGCAATGTCTCAAGATGGCGCTTCTCAGTTTCAAGAAGTCATTCGACAAGAGCTAGAATTATCTGTGAAAAAGGAACTAGAAAAAATACTCATCACAGCACCATCACATGAGTTTGAGGTAAGGACTCTACAATATTTTTTGCTTTCATCCATTTACATGCTGACTTGCTATTGCTGATGCTAATTATCCAGCTTAAAATAAGCACAATATGTAATGAGAATATAAAAAAAATTGGGATTGCTTAGCAATTAAGAATTTTTAGTATTTGGCCATTGTAAAGTTATTCTTTCTTTTTTCATTCTAGGAAGTTTCTAAAGTCTAAAAGAATCAGAACAAAATTATACTTTATTTGTTTTGGGTTTTTATATCATTGAGTGGAGAAATAGATACCAATGTTCAGTTAGAATTGTGAGAAGTTGGTTTATCAATCATATGTCCTGCATGCTTTCTCCAAAGAGCCAATTCTAATAGAACCATGCTAATTTGTCAGCTATAATAGAAGTCCCACAATAGGCAGGTGTTTATTTTTCTACTTATAAATCAATAGATTATCTTTTTATTATCTCAATTTTTACTTGATGTTTCAAGGTTAGCTGTGCTTTTGTTCCTCTTTGTTCATTTGGTAAAGATTTATTTTCACTTAAAAGAAGTAGATGGAAAGATATTGGTGAATAAACAGAACCATTTGGAATTCCTATGGACCAAATGGTGTTCAGATTACATGATACAGGTGAGAGATGGGGAGGATTATTTACTTGTATTCTTTTAAGTGTGGTTTCCATTAGCTTTCCTTCTTCTTTAGCTTTAAATTGGGGTATAAAAAGACTCTGTTCTACTCCATGTTCTAATAATATAAGAATTTAATTGAAAGATCTTTTAAGTGTATAATATGTATCTTTTTATTAAATATTAAGCATTCTGCCAATTGTAACAATGACTTCTATTTTCGTAGCACACTAAAAAAGACCTTGATGGATTTCGTAAGCTATTTCATAGATTTTTGCAAGAAAAGGGACCCTCTGTGGATTGGGGAAAAATCCAGAGACCTCCAGAAGATTCGGTAAGTTTTAGATAATATGTAGGAAAATTTAAGGTAATTTAGGACATTGATTTAACTTTGGGAGTAGAGTAGTATGTATAAAGGACCTATAAGAACCATCACTTCAGACACAGGCAGGAATATTGCTTTGCATTAACTGTTCTCTCATGCTGAAATCACAGAGATAGACTTCTACTACTTTCCCTTCTGTTAGACCCATCTTTCCAGTTCTGCAAAGGACTAATGAAAGCCTAATCTTCCCTTAACACTACCTCATAACTTAATTTCCCTTACAATGAGGCAGTTCTTTGGCAAAGTACCAAACACACAGCAAGAGCTTCATTTATGTTATTTTCTTTCTCTTCTCTTCCTAACCATCTGATATCTTTTTGTCTGTAGCGTCTTGTACAGATGCTAAGTCAGCTACTTAAAGCTCTCCACTTGCTTTCAACACAAATAGCCATATTTCCCCTGCTTGCCTTAATGGGAACCAACCCGCTCTCAACAAAATACTAGCAAATACTCAACAATGTGTTAAAAGGATTATATACAGCTGTTAAATAGGATTTAACCAGTAATGCAAGGGTGGTTCAACATCCACAAAATAATTAGTGATTCATCACAACAACAGAAATAAGGACAAAAGAAATTCATATGATTATTTCAATAAATGCAGAAAAAGCATTTGACAAAATTCAACATCCATTTATAACTCAACAAAGGGAGTATAGAAGGAACTTGCTCCAACATAATAAAGGCCAATTATGAAAAGCCCACAGCTAATACCACACTCAGTGGTGAAAGATAAGATTGCCCACTCTTACCACTAGTATTCAGTGTGATACTGGAAATCCTAGTCATAGCAATCAGGTAAGAAAAAAAAATAAAGACATCTAACTTGGAAAGGAAGAAGTGAAACTCACTATTTGCAGATGACATGATTTTTTTAGAAAACTAAAGAATCCACCAAAAAACTAAAACAAAATTAATATATAGAAGTCTCTGTCACATGTTTATACATTAATAATGAATGAACAGGAAGTGAAATTAGGAAAACAATCTCATTTATAATTGCATCCAAAGGAATAAAATACCCAGAAATAAATTTAACTGAGGAGGTAAAACACTTGTACTCTGAAAACTGTAAGCCATTGAAGGAAAAAACTGAAGAGGACACCAATAAATGGAAAGACATACCATGCTAATGGATTAAAAGAAGTAATATTGTTAAAATGACCACACTACCCAAAACAATCTATTGATTCAGCCCAATCCTTGTTAAAATACCAATGAGATTCTTCTCAGAACTAGTACAGATAATCCTAAAATTTGTATGGAATCCCAAAGGACCTTGAATAGCCAAACCAATATTGAGAAAGAACAACAAAGTTGGAAGTATCACACTCCTTGATTTCTGACTGTACTACAAAGCTATAATCAAAACAGTATGGTACTGACATAGAAACAGACATAGGTAAATTGAACAGAATAAAGAGCCCAGAAATAAACCCTCTTTGATATGGTCAATTAATCTATGGCAAAGGAGGCAATAATATACAACAGAGAAATGACAGTCTCTTCAGCAAGTGGTGTTGGGCAGTGAAACTGGACCACTCTCTTACATCATGTACAAAAATTTAGTCAGTGGATTAAAGATTTAAACATAAGGCCTGAAACCATAAAACTCCTAGATGGAAATATAGGTAGTAAACTATTTGACATCAGTTTGAGTAATATCTTTTTGGATATGTATCCTTAGGCAAGGGAAACAACCAAAAATAAACAAATGGGACTTAATTAAACTAAAAAGCTTCTGTACAGCAAAGGAAACCATCAACAAAACGGCAACCAGTTGAATGGGCGAGTATATTCACAAACGATATATCCAATAAAGGATAAATAATCATAAATATTCATGCAAGGAAGTAGTACAATTCAATAGCAAAAAACCAATCCAATCAGAAAGTGGGCAGAGGACATGCAAAGACATTTCTCCAGAGAAGACATACAGGTTAGTCAATAGACACATGAAAAGATGCTAAACATCACTTATCATTAGGGAAATGCAAATCAGAACCACAAATGAGATACCACCTTACTCCAGTCAAAGTGACTTTTGTCAAAAAGTCAACAACGTGTGTTGGCGAGGATGTGGAGGAAAGGGAAGCTTTGTGCACTGTTGAACTGCAAATTGGTGCAACCAGTATGAAAAACAGTATGGAGAGTATTCAGAAAACACAAAAGAGATCTAACATAATGACCCATTAATTCCACTTCTCTGTATTTTCTGAAGAAAATGAAAACACTAATTTGAAAAGATATATGCACTCCTGTGTTCATTGCAGCATCATTTACAATAGCCAAGATAGGGAAACAACCTAGGTATCTATCAGTAGATGAATTGATAAAGAATATGTGGTATATATACAATGGAAATTTAAGCAGCAATAAAAAAGAATGAAATCTTGCAATTTGAGATAGCATAGATGGACCTGGACAGTATTATGCTAAGTGAAGTAAGTCAAACAGAAAGACAAATACTGTATAATCTCACAAACTTAATTTTTTGATGATAGAGCTTACCTTGAAGGAAGGAGTGTGGATTTCCTACTGTCGGTATTTCAAGATTTCAAGATTTTGAAATCATTCAAGATTTTGCTCTGCCAGTGGAGAAATCTCCGTATCTTGAGAGAAGATTATGATATACCATAGGGTTTCCTGGAGTTGGGATTAAAGGATGGGGAAGGAAGGAAGTAGAGTAATCAGAACTATCTAGGGATTTTTCCACTTCAGTATTACCACCCCCAACAAGTTCTCAACAAATTCTTTCAGAAAGTTGTGCCTTTATAGTGAACCATAGTTACTGATAGGAATGCAGAATTGATACAGAAAAAAGAACACAAATAGAAAATAGAATTCTGGATATAGTATGATTTTGTGAAGTTTTTTTGTTTATAAAAGTTTAAGTCTTCATTAAAAATACACCTTCATTTTGAAGCTGAGTTTTGAGCATCTTTTAAAAAATGTGCTTATAAATCTCATATGCCCTTAATGTTGAAGGTTTTGGAATGCAGAAGCAAAAAATAAATTTACTCTTTTATCTATGTTATGAGCTTCTTGAGGGCACAGATGTGTCTTATACTCTTGTGTGTTAGCCACTTTTGCAAATAGTTCTGCGAATACAAATCATGGGTTGATGTGCCTTCATCTTGCTTCCCCTCCTCTCCTCTAGCTCTGCCCGCCCACACGCCCTCAACACAGTTTTTCTCTCTCTGATCATAGAGAGTACATAAGAGATCGATTTTCCTTTCATCTTTCTTTAGTGAATGTTAAGTTTTTGTTTTCAAATGCAGGTGATATTTTATCCTCCTAACCAAAGTAGGCATTTAGAGTGACTTTTCTCACATCAGCCTTTTATCAGCTGTTGCACATAAACAATTGCCGTAACAAAGTATCTACATTTTTGTGTAGGAGGTGGTAAACTACCAGATTTGGCCACCTTATTTTGTAAATAAAGTTTTATTGGAAAACAACCACATCTATTCATTTACATTCTGTCTATATGAATAATGCTCTGCTTCAGCTTTCTGAATTAAAAAAAATTTTTTTGTTGTTGTTTTTGTTTTTTGGTGGTTCCCTGACTGGGAATCGAACCCAGGCTGTAGTGTTGAAAGCACCAAAGCCTAGCCACTACACCACCAGGGAACCCCCTGAATTTTAACTAAAGGATTGGTATAGTCAAGATAATCAGGATGATTAAGCTACATAAATAAAAGAAAGTTTTTTTTAAAAAATAAAGATTAATGTTTTAGACTAGAGCAAGGAAGCCCCAGTCAGCATGTACAGCTTCATTTGGCAATTTTATTGTTTTATAGAGCGGCTGAGAGAGTATCTTGTTCTTGGCCAAGCTTAATGTTTGAGCTTAGCTATTTGGGACACAGAGGGATGGGAAATAGAAGAGGTGAGGATGTGCAGAGCCTGCTCAAAAAGGTACTGAGGCTGATAGGGTCTTTTAAGCACTAACTTAAAACTTACCACGGGAATTTCCTGGTGGTGTAGTGACTTAAGGCTTTGGCGCTGTCAACGCTGCGGCCTGGGTTCGATTCCCAGCCAGGGAACTAACCACATACTACCCCCCCCCCCCAAAAAAAAAAAAAAACAATCAAAAACAAACAAAAACAAACCAAAAAACATCACTTGGCTGGCAGTGAGTTCCAGTGATAATAAAGTATATCCTCATTTATGGGAAAAATATTCTCTAAAGAAGGTTTTTTCATTTAGATAGGGACATGGTTGATTTATAATTGTCATTATTCTTATTCTACACTCCTCAAAAGGGTGGGCATGTTATTTGTGAATGGGGAGGAGTTATATGGGGGTTAACTTTTTCTTTTTTGATTGAGGCAGAGAATTGGCATAATGAATATCATACCAATATGGTATTTAACTTCAACAGTTTCTGTTGTTGTTTTGCTTCATAAAATGACTGAGCACTTTTTGTCCTCTTAGTTTGTCAGTGCAGAAACATTAAACTGTGTATATTTAAATGACAAGGCATCCTGAGAAAGTTACAGTGTACATATTCAGAGTAAAAAGTACATTTTTTTGAAATGAGTCATACATGTTGTGCAGCTAATGTTTGCCCATCTTTTTGAAAAACTTACTGGAGGCAGTTCGGCCAAGGCTCTGACATGGTATGACACAGGATGGTTTGCTCCAAGTATGGTGAAGACTTCCCAATTGCAGTCAGCTAATGGTAAAGCCATTAGAGACTTGTTTTGTGTGTGTGTAAAGACAAAATGAGACCCTGAATGTAAAAGTATGCTACCAAAAGGAAGTAGTGGCATTTAAGGAAATGGCCCTGAAGACATGGCTGCGTGTAAGAGTCTCATCTTTTCCTTAACGTAAAGCTTTAAAGTGGTAATATATAGAATCACTAACCTTAACAAATATAGTAATAGTAATTTAACAAATACTGACAAATCTAATTCTCTACTTTTTGATTCCACATTGCATTGAAGAGTCTTTAGTTTTCCCCAGGACTACCTTCCTTCACAATCCTTTATATATAGGACCTTTATTTCAGGAATATCCCTAGGGCTGACCACGAGTCTGTGATTCTTTTAATTCCATTCTAGTTATTTATTTATTATTTCACTTTATAAACAGTAATGGTAAATATGTGGTTACTTCAGTGTCAGTTCATGACTGACTTCGAGAAACTCCAGGTAATGTTGTTGGACCAGGGTTTCTAACCACTACCCTTGTGTCTATAGTATGAGACAGTCCAGTTCCACAGAATTGAGCTCTTTGGGAAAATCATAGCATGGGTCTTTGAATATCATCATTCCCCCCTCCCCAATCTCCACCCTACAGAGTCTTTTTAGAGCTTGGCTCTTGTATTGCAAGATCTAATACAGATTTTTTTTTTTTATTACTCCAAGTGTATCTTTTATGTAAGCATTTTGTGTCTTATAAGATGAGGAAAATATATTTGTGAGGTTTTCCTGTCCCACGTCTTCATCTGTGGTACAACTGTGAGGCAGTTTTATCTTTATTAACATAGGACAACCGTGTCCCTTACAAGATTTACTGGGAGAATTTTTATGTAAAATAAGATGAGTGGCCCATGCCTACCTCTGATTTTAATCTTTTCTGCTCTGTAATTCCTTAGGGATATTTTACTAAATCCTTTTCCTTATTTTAGATCAGACGTGGCTCTGCTCCCATTTTATAGCCAAGATGAGATTAGACTGTTTACAGCAGACACATCAACCTGGAAGGTCTTTGTAGGGATTGTAGGCCCTTCATGGATTTCTTGAAATTATAAGTAAAACTGTGTATAAAGTACATTTTTTTCAGAGCAGATTCCCTGGTTACAATGGAGAGATGTCAAAAACTACAGTTCCCCATATAATCAAGAAAATAATGGAAGATCGGAACAGAATTTAAAAATCATGTTTCATTATATATCTCAAAACAGCTTGTTTAGATTTTCAACATTGTAAAATACCAATCCCAATATTTTAAAAATGCTTATTCTTGTTTTTGTTTGTGATAAACAAACCTTATAAGGTTAATAGGCAGTTTAGCTGTTCATTGCTTTCATCTGTTTAATGTCAAGTTTATTGAGGTATAATTTCCATATATAAAGTTTACCCTTTTCAGTGTATAGTTTTATGAGTTGTGGCAAATGTATATATTCATTTACCATCACAATCAAGATATAGAATATCATCCCTGATAGTTCACTGAGCAGTTTTAAAATGTGTTGCTGCTTAAACCCTTTACAAGGCTCTGATTCCCACTTCCCCTTCCCTTAAACACACAAGCTAAGCAAATATGTATCTTTTAAAACACTGCCTTTTCCTTCATACACTTCTCCAAAGGAAGAGAGCAGCCTAGCCTCCCATCCTCAGTTTTATGTCATCTTTCTTTAGCCTTTGTCCTCCCTCCCCCCACACCTGCCCTTTAATCTTCTATAGAACTTTCTTTTTATAGCCTCTGTCCCTTTACCCCTCCCCTACCTTCATTTCTCCAAGGCTGCTCCAACAATGCGAATTATTTAATTAAGCTAACAATGTACTTTACACTACTTTTACTCACTGGCTGTTTAGTACCTGAAAGTTTAAAGCCAGTATAGGGCATAAACAGGATAATGTTAGAGGCTTCAGTTTTATTTTTAAGGGAATTTAGGATTATCAGTTATTTGAAGCATCTTGTCCACAGGCTAACAGGAGGGTTGTCTTGTAGGGGAGATGTGAGGTGATTTCAGTAAATAGCTAATCCTAGTCAATAAGCAGGTTGGCTTTTGGACTGTCCCATCTCTTCTATTTGAACTGTCTTCCAACTCCTTGGGTCATCTACCTTTGTTCTTTCTAATCCATACTGAAGTGGAGTGTTCTTTGAAAATTACCTCCTTAGCTGATAAAGATATGGTCCAAATGCCTCACAAGGGTGACTAATTTTATGACTTCAGTTAATCTCTATAAAAGGATGATGAATATTTACCTGTTTGTAGTGCCTGAATTCTTTTTCTCATATATATTTATTTTGCCTTTTGCAATTAAAAACAATATCCAGAAGTCTGAACTTCCTAGTTTCCGTGAGGAATTCTAGACTACAATAAGGTTTAGGGAGCACTTGGCACCTTTCTTCATAGTTACCTTCTACTTCATAGGATCATTGGCCATCTGTAACCACTCTGTTTTTTTGTTTGTGTCTTGTTTTTGTCATCTGAGATTTCTGTCAGTTCTTTTATTGTTATCTCTTCTGTAGTTAACCAGGTTTAAAATATACTATTGTAATGGGAGTATTATAATTTTATATCTCTTCAGCATTTGGGGAGTTGCCACAGTTTTTAATGGATGGCAGTGGGTATAGGCTTTGAGAGGCAAAAATATCAAGAGTTACAAAATGCTGTAAGAATTGAATAAGTGAGAAGCAGTTTTCAATGTGTTTTTAGATAAACTTTAAATTTTAGAATAGTTTCATTTGTAGAAAAATTGCAAAGATACACTGTTTTTAACCAGAAACGTTATATAGCTGTCCAAGCTGATTCTTTTAAATCTATATCCCATTTTTAAACTTCCTCCTGTGTCAATAGAAACACAAAATAATTACTGAAAATGGTGATGGAATTTTTCTTCCAAATTCAAAATGGAAAATAAGTAATAGATCGTTAAGAAGAAATGTGGAAATGCCAGAGGGATACCTGTGACTAGACTAAATGTGAAAAGGTGTAAAAGGTCTAAGTAAGGCATTAAATAAAGACTTCTGTTTATAGATGGACTTGCTTAAAACAAGTTTCTTTAGTCTTAAAGCCCTCAGGAGATGGAAAAGTTTTCTATTTCAAAAGAGTATGAAATAAACACCATTTCAGAAGTTTTTGTTTTTTAATGAAGCAAAGATTTTTCAGCATTTTTATTTTAAAAAATTTGTAAAGACATATTTAGGCATAGCTCTATATCTATGGTTAATGCCTGTTGTCAATGTTTGGGTGTTTATATGTCAGATGTTGTACTGAATTCTTTATGTTTGTGATCTTTTAATATTCACAATAGAACTGGAAGATAGGCACTATTATACTCATTTAACAGATGAGAAAACTGAAATTAACAGTTAGTAACTTGCCTAACTGATAGGAACTATGTTGTCTGGCTCCAAAGACCTGATTCTTTGGTATCCATTAGTAACAATAATGGAGCTCTTCAAAGAGTACAGCCCCATCTTTATCTCTAGTACAAAGAATGTGGCATATTTTATGTGCTTATAACAACAGATATAATAGAAATAAGAGCAAACACTTATTCGCTAATGTGCCAAGCATTGTTCTCATCTCTTTACATGCATTTCCATACATGATCCTCATACAACTCTCAGAGCTCGCTATTACCACTATTTCACAATGGAATACTCTCAGACTGAGTTTACTTAACTAGTGTGTAAGTGGCAGGCCCAGTATTTAGACCCAGATCTGTCTGAGCCCAGACTCAACCATTATGATACATTATAGAGTACTCACCAGTTGCCATCAATGTTTGAAAGGAACTTGGAAATCTTTAAAGGGTGCCTTTTCCATCATTTCTCCATCTTGAGTAGAGCTATTGAGTAGTATCCACTCCTTCCCTGAGAGCTTAAAATACCCTCACCACTCTTTGAAGTTCTTCCAGCAATACATTTAACAAGTATTTATTAAATAGCTACTGTGTGGTGGGCTTTTTTCTAGGCACTGGGATCAAGTGAACAAGATAAACAAGGGCCTATCACTCATGGAGCTTTATTCTACTGGGAGAGAGAAAATGTAAATGCATAAATAAATAAATAAAGATGCTCTTAAACACTAATTTCCTGCTGCTGCTCTCTTGGCCTAGGCATACCTGCAGCAGTCACAGCTCCCTGGTTGAAATCTTTCTGATTTACCTATAGTCACTGCACAAAGCTATAGAAGTCTTACTCATTACTTTTATTCTCAAACTTTTCAAATATCCACAATTTGAATTACTAGGAATGCAAACATAAAGACACTCATTGCTTTTAAAGAGATTGTAAGTTTGTACAATGCTTCCCAACCTTTACCATGTAATGACATACATAGAAAATGAATTGGGTAATACAAGAAGCTGATCAGCTGGCAGTGGGGGACTGTTGCTTTTTTAAGCTCTGCCCAGCTGCTAAAGGAATCAACAGCATAGACATACAATAATAGCAAACCAGTTTTGAATATTTGGTTTAGTGAGGAGATGTTTGCACAGAGATATGTATATAGTACAATGAGATAATAGCTATGAGGGTAATTCCAGAGACATTTTACTAGACATCCTCCACATACCAAACTAGCGAGGTTAACAGATGTGCTTCATTTTTTTTGAATGCTTGACCTGCTCTTCATGATCATAAGTTCTTCTCATTAGTGGAGTAGATTGCTCACCAAAACTCAATTGTGTTTGTTCCCATACCTGTTCATGCCCGTTATATTTGTTGTAATGACAAATTAATTAAATTTTATATAAGCCAATGAAATAGGTTTTTAAAAAGTTATTTTCATGAAAAATGAGTAGAATGCTTTGGGAAAATTAGATAAAGATGAGTAGCTAAAAAAAGCTATTGGATTAGGTGTGGGCAAAACAAATAGAGAAAATTGTGTAAGTCTAGAAGGATTCTTCTACATGTGCGTTGTGTTGTTTCACAGATGACTTAAGTTTTTGGTCCAGTTTGAAGAAATGAAACTGGAAACCACAGATGGTGTATTATTGGTGTGGTTTACATAAGATAACACACAGCTCTGGTCAACAGATCCATACCATACCCCCAAAAAAAGACCTTTGTGAATGAATGTACATTAATTTGTAAAAAATCAAAATAATTTATGTATTATACCTAAAACTTGTTCATTCTTCTATGCCTGAACTTAATTTTTAAATTGTTTTTGCCTGTCCAGAATGTTTTAGAAAGAACAGTTGGACAATTGGGAAGTCCTAAGAAAGTTAAGAAGGAAGAAGTAATGTTAGAACTGAGACTTGAAGTAGGAGTAAGAGTTTTTCCTCAAAAGTCAGGTGGATGTTTCAGATTAAAAGAGCATGGTGTACAAAAGCCCAGAAGGCATGAGAGAAGAGAAGGTACTCCAAACTACAGTTTTATAGTACTAACAGAGAAGAAGAATGGAAATGAATGGGAGATGAGGGTAGACAAGATAAGTAGGGAGCATGTCGGCAACCTGTTGTCAATTAAGAAGGATCAGTTTGGCTGAACTAGGAAGGTACTGGAAAACACAGGAGGTAGGAAGTTCTTAGCTTTACAATAGGCTAATTGGAATATATTTTTTGGAGGCAGATGAGGGTTGGCTGTACTTCTAAGTTTTTAAATCCTAAATCCCAGAATACATAGAAATTTTGGATTTCTTATAGCTCTTGGTCACTGTTGGAGAAACGGCTACTAATTTTTATTTTTCCTGGATTTTTTTTACACTATTTATCAGAGTTAGCTGATCTTGCCATTTAGTTTCTATACATTGATGAAGTGTATTAAACAATTTTATATAGTTTTAAAATATTTAATGATATTGCGCTATAACATTCCCAATTTTATGCTTAGTCAACAGGTACCTGAGAAATTACCTCATGCTCAGTGTCAGTTATTAGTATATTCCACCATTACAAAACCACCTACATACTCATACCGAATTCATTCTGCCTTTAGTGTAGTTAACACTTCTTTTTTTCTTTTTTCCATTTTAGTAGTAATAGCAGTAAGGTCAAGAATTTTAAATCCTAGCTTCATCACTTCTTGGCCACATAACATTGGGAAGGTTATTTAACTGTTTTAAGCTTCAATTTTCCCTCACTCATAAAAAGGCATAACAAAAGTATGATTTTAGTGAGGATTATTGAGAATGTATGTAAAGCATTTACTACGTGCTGGTAGGCACTCTAATAGATTAGTAGATGTTTGCTTATTGTTTTTATGCATTCAACAAATACTTAATAGTAACTCCTAGATATCAGGTACTGGGCACAGTAGAAGCAACAGAATTTTATTAAAAATATAGATGGTATTTCTTTTAAAAATTCTATAATTTCCATAATTATGTGTTCTGTTACTTATCTTTGTATACATATATTAATATCAGTATATTGATTTTTTATATATTCATTTATGATTGTGAATAATACTTTTTATATTTTTAGCAAAATAACTCCATCAAGTAGATGAACCATGATTTCATCTCTATCATTCTCTTGTATTAGATGTGTTGGTAGTGGGTAGTTTTCATTTTAATAAATAAAGCTCACCTATCTCAACAAATTTTCCTTACTACAGAGATTAAAGAATTTAGCTAATTCTTTAACCTTCAGGATTACTGGAGATCTATGTTGTATCAGGTCAGTAAGAATAAACAACATAATGCCATTCATTATGAAAATGGTTAGCTTGCTGTTTTGTTTGAAGGGCATCCATATAGTGAAACCCAAGGATATGTGTAGTATTCTTTTTAACCTAACAACTTTATATATGTTCATAGATTTTTTTTAAATCTACTAAACTCAAAATAGACCTAAGGGGCTGGCTTTGTTTCAGAGGATTATTGTAGATATTAAAAGAATTGGGTGCCCATTCTCATACTGTGTGGAAGTATAGGTATTTAAAGGATTGGTATGTATTTATTGTGGGGTGTAGGGTTTGTGAGCTGGGGAGGCTTTGCAGGGTGTCCTTGGCAATGGATTATTAAAGTTTAGATGGAATTATAGGAAGGACGGCTGATGACAATATAGGATTAGTTCTTTGACCATCTATCATTGAGCATGGCAAAACTTAAGAAATCAGATGTTTTTCCTTAATATTTTGATGGTGGGAAACAAGAGTGAATCCAACACGTCACTTGAAGGAAATGTATTAGTAGGAACCCTTGACGTGGAATGAAGGTTGGGAGTTTGTACAAGTATATCTTTATGTGTTATTTCTGGAGATTCTCCTCTAGTGGACATGTAGATTGAGTTTGATTTTCTGTTATTACAAAAGCCCTGTGATTAATATATACGAGGGCTGTCCAGCAAAAATCTGGCCATAAATGCCTTTTTTTCTTATTACATAACTGGATACTTTCCGGACAGCTCTTGTGGAAGTCTTTGCATCTCTGAATTATTTCTTAGAATAAATATTCAGAAACGGTGTTTTGTTCAGAAGATAAACTCTTGAAAGTTTGTTGTTACATATTTTAAATTGCTTTCCAGAAAGAGTATACTGGTTTATTCTCCCATTCCTATTAATTTATTCGTTCGTAAGCTATTTTTTGAGTGCCAAGTATATGTTAATAGAGGCCCATACTATTTAAAGCCCTATTCTCATCTAGTTTCTAGTTTACAGTCTAGTGGACGTGTGGACAATAAATGATATATAACATAGATAATAATGTAACTTCAAGTAGTGATGAGTGACATGATCATAAATAAAAAAGGGGGAAAATAAATAAATAAAAAAGGGTCAGAGCACAGAGAATTAGAGGGTAGAGGGTAATACTTTAGACAGGGTAGGCAGAAATAGGAGAAGCCTTTCTAAGTTAACATTGAATAGAGACTTAAAAACGATTTCATTGTCAGTCTCCCTACATTTCTTAAAGCATTGAGTTTTGCTTTTAAAAATACTAGCCAGTTCAGATGAAGAATATTTTTAAGTTTTTATTTTTTCCATTGACTATTTACTGTTGTTTGAAGTATTTAATTACAAACAATCCTTCTATTTTTGTAGTAATTGGTTATTGGACTTTCTGTGGTCCTTACATTTTATGTAACAGAAAGTCACAGTATTTAAATTTGGCTCTCCAGAGAGGGCACCTTAAGACTTAAGATGAAAATAAATGACTTTTATGATTGTGGCTCCTGATAATAGTTCTTGCTGAGATTTTTACTAAGGCTGATTTTAGTAACTGAGGTAGCAGCTTGTATTAGAGGATATTGAACACAAGTTACTGAGTTGATGCTGATGAATGTAATTGTTTAGAGAACGGTTGCACCTTTCATGTACCACTAAGAAAGGAGAAAAATGCAGCCAGTTAATTGTAAGACCCCACTGGTTGTATGATGAATGCTGACTGCAGAAATGTTAAAATATGAGGTGGGTTAGAGGGTGTGTCTGAATCAGTGATGTAGTCCTAACACCAACCAACATTTGAATTCTTACTTTGGGCTACACATTTTGCTTAGCACTGTACATGCAATATCTTGTTTATCCTTATAACAAATTAATGAAATAAATGAAATTTGCCATATTAAGCAGTGGAGTCTTAGATTCAAACTCAGGCAGCCCGCAATTAAAGCTTGTACTCTCAACTGTTCATTTTTGGAGCAGTCTTTTTTTGTCAGATGATACGATTCACACTGGAATTAATATTGTTTATTACAATGATTTGAATCATTTTATGGAGGAAACAGCAGCTCCATCAATTCCCTTTAGCACATCCTTGCAATTTCAGACATTTCTCAGGGCAGCCAACTATTGGTTTTCATCCATTATGTGCCTGCTGGTTTCCTCAAAGAAGAATTATTAATTAACTTCTTCTGAAAATGTTTTTAAAATGATAACATTTCTAAGCCAAGCAAAACTTGTGCTGGAAGAGAAGTCTTGGTGCTCAGTGCACAGACAGTATCTGTAATGCCAGCCACATTATCCCTGTCGTCCATCCTTTTGTGCATCTGTGAGCTTTGCATTGAAGATGGCGCAGTCCTGCGTGAGTGATGCACACTTCACCATAGATGACCTCACTGACTTTTGAAAACACAAGAAATGTATGAGCCATTGAGCTCTCACAGCCTTGGAGAATTCTGGTGTTTCTAGAACAAGCCTGCATTCAACTGGCAGCAAGTTGTGAGAGCTTGCCTTGGAGAAAGTTGAGGTTTGCAGTACTTGTGATCATCAAAAGGAAGAGTCAAAATAAAATGGAAAAAAAATGGCATGCATATAACTATCTTAAACTACATCACAGTGTCACCTGTTCAAACAGAAGCCTTCCCATTGAAATTCATTTTCGAGAGAATTAAAAATTTACTTCTTGCTGGAAAATAAACAGCATCTCAAAAGATTATTCTTATGTTCTGTGAATGAAATTGCCACTGTCCTGAAGTAAATTTTATGCAAAATGTTTTCTTTTGTGGGGAGGGGTGGAATTGCACTTTTCTGAAAGAGAGTCAGTCTATTAACTTCTGATTTTCACAAGTGCCTGAGAATCACTGGTCTGACCTGAGATGTAGAGGATGAAGAAGTTGTAATTGGTGAAATGAAGATCTGGTGGCAGAACATTGAGGACATTGTGTATATGATGGCTTTGATTTGCTTTATGAAGTGAGTTTAGCTCAGCTTGGTGGCTGAGAGGGTATTGGTGGACCATGTGATAATGTGCATGATTTGCCAGCTTTTCCTTAATGAAAAAAATTTTTTTCTGTTTTAAGTATGATTTTTCTGCATTCATTAATCTGACAGAGCTTTCAAACAGCCCAGATTTGGGTTGCTACCTTTAGAAATGTGAAATGAGGAAACAACATGCGAAGGACCTAGCACAGAACTTGGCACACAGACGCTGTGTAGTAAGGGTTGAGTGAATAAGCCCATGTTCTTGGGACACTTCCTGTACATATGGAGTGTCATTCCAAACTTGTTTTTCTGTTTATACAGATCATTCTTTCCAGCAAACTTGCTTTTGTTGAAAAAAAAAATCTTTCAGATTGCAATAATCATACCCTTGTGAACTGTAACAGGGCAGGTACTGTTAGCTTGTTTGGGGTATTTGGCACTGTCTCCAGGAATAGCACAAATATGTTACCAAGAACTGGGTTATACTATTGCTAATGGGAACAGTGTGTCCATGACTGTGTGATGAATTCGGCTTTTCTTCTAACTGGAAACTAAGCTGTGAACAGACTTGGCAGGATACAGATAGATCATGGTGGACAGTGTCTAAAAGATCCTTTAAAAACATCTTTCAGTTTCTGCAGAAAAAATAGATTGACATCCTGGAGAGCAGAATTTGTTTAAATCACATTCTTTAGTAGATTGCCAACTACTTTCTTTTGTTCATTCCCCAGAGGAAGTTGGGTATTTGACCAATTCTTTTATCCCAGTGAGAAGACAACAGGAGTGGCCTAGCCTCCCTTGCACATTTTGCAGGGAGTCTCATGGGGTTTGCCCCACCTCACCTGTAGAGATTGCCCTACTGTATATTTAGTTGGTAGAGGTCTTAGAACACTGAATTCTATTCATGTCTGGGAGAAAGAGAAGTAGGGTGATTAGGATTGAAAGCATGAAGATCGCACTAGTGACTGACTAATGTGATTCAGTCAGAGAACGTCGAGGCCGTATCCGATAGTGTATGGTACTCCCTGTTGTCTCTGAACAACATTTGTCTTTGCCTGAGTAGATGTCTTTGTGCATTCTCCTGAGGGAGCTGAGAAGGGGAAAGTAAAGAGTAGGTTGAAAAATGTCTCTTTTACTAGGCGTGTCCAGTGGAACTTCAGCTGTTGCCAAGCAACTTTCTAACACAGATCCTCTTGGTTTGTGGAACTAAACTGAGCTCTGTGGGATTGCTTGGTGAAATCCCCGATGAGGGTGTGGACAGCATGACCAACACAGAGAACTTCTGCTGGCATAAAGGGTGATTTACATGATGCAAAGCTGTGCTTACCACCTAATTTAACAAGTAATAAGCTTTATACAAAAAGTGGCCTGGTTTCCTGGAGTTGGTATCTTTCTTTGCATGAGTATGTGCTGGGGATTGGGATAAGTCACCAAACATAAGTGAAAGACCTTCCGTGGAGCCTTCCAACAGCAACACTACCTGACCACTCTGGACATTTTTCACCTTGTTATACGTTGTTACTTCACACCTTATGACTCTTCTTCCCTTTCCCTCTAGTTCTTCTGAGTTCTTTTATTAAGTCAAGTTCCTCAGTGGAGCTTATATTTAATAGTTACTTTAAAGATTAGACAAAGCAAGACAGGTTGGTATCACTCTTAAGTACCATAAAAAGAACCATGGTACCTTGACATTAGTAGAAGTAGGGCAACTCATTGCCCACTTAACTTAGGGTGCAGAATTCTAAATATGGTACTTTACAGAGAATTCTGGGTACACAACTGAATGGTAAGCAAGTCTTTCTAAACATGTAACACAACACATAGATGATGTATTGTAGAATTGTACACCTGGAACCTATGTAATTTTTACTAACCAATGTCACCACAATAAATTTAGCAATACAAACAAACAAGTAAATAAAAAAACAAGTCTGCTTGTGAGTTGCCTTGGTGTGTACACAACAGTCTTTTATTAACTTTTAAGTTTTGAGGATATAAGAAAAGATATATTTGCCTTCCATAGTCTCAGTTATAAAGCATATATCAGTCTTAAAGCATCTGATAAAAGCAGGTTTTGAAGTTTGATTAGTGTGAACAAAATGTATTTTTTCTCTAAATATTTGCATGAACTTTATATTTTTTATGGTGTATGGATCAGAGATGATTTATCATGAATATACACGATTTTGGAGGATATTTTTTCCCCTGGTGAAACTTTAAAGCACAAGGTTGACATTCTGTTTTTAATTCATCTTCACAGGAGATGAAAACTTCCTATTCGTGTTTTTTTCTTGAAGACTCGTGACTTAAATGGAATTAAATAGCTAAAAATTAAACATGTTTGACTTTGTTTCATGCTATGGATATTAGTATACCAAACAATTTTTTAAAGGTTAGAATTAAGCTATCCAATTGACATTATTCTGCCTCATATTATTATTTAAATTAAATAAACATTTGTGGAGTCAAAAGGAAATTACCTTCTTCCTAAAGATGGCTAACATAATTGGTTTTTATATTTACAGTTCATTTCCCAGTTTAAAACTAATAGCTTTTAAAATAATTAATAGCATTTTTACTCATGTAATAATAAGCGTTTATACTTCAACTGGTCAGATATTAATGTTACATGAAATTTTTCATTCCAAGTTACATCTGGAATGAAACAGATGTCTGAAACGACTATTCAAATATTGCCAATTAATTCAAATGATATGCCTTGTTTGAATGTTGATATTGTAATGATAAATTATAAAGGGCTACCTACATCATCATGAGTTCAGGGACTTGAATTGGGCTTTGAGTATAAGGGTTGGGATTTAGCCTTCCTGAGGTTTAGGCTAAAGCTGAACACAGGGTATTTGGTCAAAATCTGAGACTGAAGTTGACTATCGGTGTATCCCTTAGTAAAGGCTATGCATTACTATGCATTCTATTAAATGCACTAATATGCATTCTTATATAAATGGAATGTTGATTTGCGAAGATAAGCAGGTTTTAGCGTGCAGGTTTGTGTATTTGGTTGAATGTCTTGTGAACTGTTTTTAAATATAACATTGAATTAAATAAAGAGGCAAGGCACCAAAGGATACTTTATAGTATGATTCAATTTATTTAAAAGTTTAGAGACAAAATTATGTAAAAATGTATCATTATGGAGACATACATAGGTGATAAAACTACCACTAGGGGTGGGAGAGGAATGTGATCAGGGACAGACACGTGGAGGCTTCTAAATTATGGCTGCATTCTTTTTTATTTAGGTTACTCTTTCAACTGTATATGTATATTTTATAAACTTCTGTATGTATGATGTTTCACAGTGAAAACTTTTTTTGGTAACATTGGAAAACAGGCCAGTCTGAGCATAACCTTTTTTTTTTTTTTTTTGCTTTTATGTGTTCTACTTTTTAAAAGTATGTTGAAAGAAGCATTAAATAGGTAAAAATATTTCTGAACTAACAATTTTACCTCAGATGAATGCATGAACTAGGGGTTTTCAGTTAAATTGATTTTCACACCCTATGAGACCTCTGAGTAATGAGGAACATGAAGGACTCCTCAAGACACTCTACAGATCCTTTTCTGGGAAGTCAAAAGTAACTGCTAAATGGAAAATTTTGGCTTTTAAAAGGTAATTGGAAAAATTTGGCTTGGTCCCATTTGCGAGCTCTTTTGAGTAAATGTAATACACCGAAGTCCCCTAACCTAATAATAGACTGCTTGAAGCCATTGTATCACAGTGGCATTGCTTTTACTGACTGGTTGATTTCCACAGCTGGGGCTAGAAAGGATTATAACTTACTATGTTATTAATATATCAGGGTGACAAAAGGTTTCAGCTCTGTCATCTACTCTTTTCTAGTAGTGTGACACTTAAATTGGACTTTCTCTCTTAAGTGATATTACCTGTTTCTTTGAAGTGCTGAACAAATGATGTTCGTTCATAGCAGTGGAGTCAAAATAAAACATTCTTCAAGGAAAGTCAGTTAGCTGGGCCATGGGCACTTTGTGTGTATGTTAAGATCCAAACTTAGCGCCCAAACGTTATCCTCACCTGGACCGGAGCTATCAGGGCAGCAACCAGTGCGGTCTGTGTTCTTTCCTGCCTCCCCGTTCTGCCCTTGGCGGTTAGCATCCCAGCACTTAGGTAGCACCCAGTGGAAGACCATGGTGCCCCAGGGCCTGTCCACTCCTCTGGTCTTTTTCTATCACCAGCCCTTCTTTTGAATATGAGTGACTGCTGAGGACTCCTTAGTGGCACTTACCAGAAAGATGGGCAGTCCTGCCACATTAGGGAATAATTCAGAATAAGGGGTAACTCGGGTGATAACCAGTGGAGAGTCCTGGAGAAGAGTCAGTCCCTCATTATTTATACCAAACAAGAAGCATATTCATCTGTACTTGGCAGTTAATAACGTATCTTACAGGGTAGAGGGAAATAAGAGTGACAGACTAGTTATTGTGAAGAGCTGTTATCAGCAGGCATTGTATGGTCAGGAACCTGACATACATATGATATGTATGCTTGACCAAGTATAAAGAGATTTTTGCCTCCACAGCCTAATAATTGGGAGTATGAGCCCATCAACTCCTTTCTGAAATCACAGAGTTCATCCATGACACACACACGTCACACACAGGTAGCCGAACAAATGAAAATAGTTCAGTGTTTGCTGAGTACTTACTCTGTGGCTTTTTTTCCCAGTCCCCCTCAAGTGTTAATCTGTCCTACACCATGATGTAACTGAAGAGTGTATTTGATGACCTATTCCATTTAGAGAAAGATAGCAGCAAAAAACATCCCAGAAGAGGTTCCCTGGTGGAACCTCTGGTGGTCTAGTGGCTAGCTTTCGGCGCGCTCACCGCCGTGGCCTGGATTCGCTTCCCTCTCAGGGAACCAACTAAAAAAAAAAAAAAAAAGAAAAGAAAGGACCCATGAGTGGGACCCCTATACTGTGATAAGGGTCCCATATAGTGTGATCTTTCTTTTGTTCTTGTTATAAAAATGTTTAGACTTGGTTGTGCTTCGCTTTGAACAAAAGAATTTGGGCTTCCACTCTGTCACTGTTGCTTTCGGATGAGGGAGAAGTTGAAGAGTAAGGCTTGTGCTCACAGAAATAGATGAAGGTGTAGATGTTGGGTTGGAATTCTTACAAGCTCTCTTTCTTCCTACCAGGACATTTGCTGGAATGTTGAGAAAACTTAATTTTCCAATATAAACTTTTATATAATGATGCCTCAAAGTGGAATTCTATTCTTGCACATACCTAGAAGTATGACAAAAACCATGCCACCTTCGTCTGAAGGACAAACTTAACTGAGGGGAGGAGAATGGCAAGGAATATTTTGGTTTCGGTTTTTGCCTCCTTTGGAAGAAGGAATAATGTGATCATATATATACTTCTCCAGAACTGAAGTAGATCATAGTGCTCCAGAAATATTTACAGACGTGATGAGTTTTGTTGATGCAGACTGGGGATTCTGAGTTTTTGGAGGTCGTCCAAGAGACTTAGATGGTCTCACCAGCCAGATTTGTAGACTGTAACTTTCCCCCTTCTTGAACTCCATTGTAATGTAAATGAACCACTGATCCACTTCTGCATTCAAAGGCTGCTGCCAATAGGGCCTACGACCTTACAGGAAATGCAGCTGAAACTTTCCACAGGGAAAGCAAAACTCTAAGGAATACTGGAAGTAACATTGGGATTGATTTGGTTTAATCTCTCATAAAGCTGTTTGAATTACTTCTATAATTCTATTTTTTTTTTTTTTTAATTTTAGATTCAACCCTATGAAAAGATAAAGGCCAGGGGCTTACCTGATAATGTATCTTCTGTGCTGAACAAGCTGGTAGTGGTAAAACTCAATGGTGGTTTGGGAACCAGCATGGGCTGCAAAGGCCCCAAAAGTCTGATTGGTGTGAGGAATGAGAACACCTTTTTAGATCTGACTGTTCAGCAGATTGAAGTAAGTAACATTTAGCCTTTCTCATGAGCTACTTAAAATTGTTTCTAGTTCTTAGGTTATTACAAACTTTACCTTCTAAAATAACAGATGAGGATTTGAACTAGTCACGGAACTTGCTATCTTTAGTTTCTGTGTTAGTATATAAAAAGGTTTGGTGTTCCTAAGGGCAAATCCTTAGGGTGATATAAAAGCTTTTGATCTTTAAATAGCATTTGTGGTTGCTAAAATCTCTGGATCTATTTGGATTCACCTTTTATGTCCCCTCCTCTCTCCCCCTCCCCCCCTTTCTTTCTAGTGGCAGCCTTCATCACAGCTGGGATGACTGGGCTTTATTAACCGTTTTTGGGAGGCTGGGGAGAATTTCACATATCTGCTTGGATGCCATGGATGCTAAGAAGTGTTCTTGGCTTCTTTTTAAGTCCTTAATCATAGCCCATAAGCCTCAGAGGCAGGAGCCCTCTCTTTTTCATCTCTTTATCCCTAGTGTCTAATACAGTGCTGGCAACCACAATAGTAGCAGCAGCGAATGTTTATCAGGTATTATTCAGAGCTCATTACATAAATTGACATTTGTTCCTCTCAACAACACTGTGTGAGATACATAGACGAGGAAACCAAGGCACGGGGAGGGTGATTTACTTGCCCTAGGTTCTCTAGCTAGTTAGTAAACATAGACTCACACTCTGAACACAGGACAGACTGACTTCTAAGGCCCTGTTTTCTTTTCACTGTGTTGCCCCTTAGCTCCTTCTAGAGATTGGAAAGATTTCAGTTGAGGTGTGATTCAGAATTCTGGAGACAATCTCTGTAAACCTTTGTACCTTCATCCCCTCATGTGCTGGACACAGACCAAATGTGCCTAGTCAGCACTTGCTTAGCCAGTCAGGCCGCAGGTTACTGTGGCTGCGCCCATGGCTCCAGAGTCACACTGGGGCCAGGAGAGAAGTGCTGCTGACCTGCCACCTCTCTGGGTCTCAGTTTAGCCAATTTGTAGAATGTAGACAAGCTGTCTCATAGAGTTGTGATTTAATGAGCAAGTACATGTAGAATTGCTGAGCAAAATGTCTGGTTTATGCTAAGTAGTTATTTATTTCACATCTATGTATTTGGTTACATAATGTATAGAAAGTTCTGGACATTTTCTAATGTACAGTTAAGAGTTAATTTTATACTTTTAAGCAAAAGAAAAGTTGGTCTGGGTAATCTGATTCTCCTCTTCCTCCCTAGCATTTGAACAAAACCTACAACACAGATGTTCCTCTTGTTCTGATGAACTCCTTTAACACAGATGAAGATACAAAGAAAATACTACAGAAGTACAGCCATTGTCGTGTAAAAATCTACACTTTTAATCAAAGCAGGTACAAGGAGTAAAAAAATTAACTCTGAGGGATGTTACTCCTGGGAAAGGAGGACTCTAGATGTACATGTGCCAAAGACTGTTTGCAAGTATCTGGTGCCTTTAAAGGCTGAACATGTCATAAATATGATTGTTGTAATCACTGTGTGGTTCTGTGACCTCCAGTTCTTAAAGAAGGATCTGCTGAAGATTCAATTCCATGTCCATAATACTTGAGGACAGCTTTAGGTCTTTAATTTCTGAGAGGATATTTGGGCTCCAGGTGGGGGACTATGAAAATCTGTATTCTACAATATTGATAACCTCTCCAATGGGAAGGAATTCTTTAACATCCTAATAGAGGCTTGGAGGAAATTTAATAAATTCTGGAGAAAAATCTACTTTGGGGAAGGGAGAGTAAATAAAAAGGAATTAAGATAATGAATTGTGATAAAGCTCAGACAACTGGGGAAATAAAGCTTCCATTTAAGGCAGACATGGGTCTCTGAACGTGTACAGAAAGGATATTTCTAAAGTGGTACCATTAGTTGTTGTTTTTAATCTGTTTTTCTTGGACATTTTCTTATGTCTCAGGTGGTCTCCCTCCATATTCCAGTGGGTCTTTCGTCTGTTTCAGAGCTTGCGCCTCTTCCCCCATTGCCAACCTTACATGTTCTTACTAGGGATAGGAAGCAGATTTCCCTGAGCACTAACCTGCTATTGATTTTCTGGAGGGAAAAAAGAGCACCATTCCTGAATATATCTGTTTATAAGAATGGACAGCTTTTCCAAAATATGTTTCCAGAGAAAAGAAGCTTGAGAAAATTAGTAGGTTTTATGACTCTCCAATATCTCCCCTCTTGAAGAGTCATAAAACATACTAATATCTTTAAAATATGGCCTTCCAGCTGTGTGACCATGGAAAAAAAATTTTTTACAGCAAATACTACATTATAGGAAACTGATTTTTGGTTAACAATGAGATTTTCTTAAATGGATCTACCTGTGATCAGATTACCTACTATTGATAAAGAGGGAAAGCTTTATTTAACTTTAAATGTATTGTTTTCCTTGCAAGTCTGGAATGCTCTACAGAATCGATATTGAAAAACAACTTTTTTTTTCCCCTAAGGTACCCGAGGATTAATAAAGAATCTTTACTGCCTGTAGCAAAGGATGTATCGTACTCAGGGGAAAATACAGAAGCTTGGTACCCTCCAGGTCATGGTGATATTTATGCCAGTTTTTTCAACTCTGGATTGCTCGATACCTTTATAGGAGAAGGCAAAGAGTACATTTTTGTGTCTAACATAGATAATCTGGGTGCCACAGTGGATCTTTATATTCTTAATCATCTAATGAACCCACCCAATGGAAAACCCTGTGAATTTGTCATGGAAGTCACAAATAAAACACGTGCAGATGTAAAGGTAAATACTGAGAGAAAGCAGTTTGGGGATTTGCATCTTCATGTTTCATTGGTTATGTAGTTCAAAAAAATTTTTTTATTGGAAAGTTTCCATGTTAAGCAGAACATATTTATCCACTTGCTAACATCATTCTAAGACAGTGAGTTAGCAGAGTACCCCATGTTCTGTCTGACATAACAGCGTGTATATAAATTCAAATGTAATAGTATTAAAATCATTGGTAGACTTAGATATATAGTATAGTTCATGGATGAGATGGGCAGGGAGGTAAATAAAATGAAGTTGTTGGTCAGTTACAAAAATGTGGATTGTGAATGAGGATTTCTTCAATAATTTTTGTGCCATCTGTTTGGATCTCATGCCCTTTCTCCTCAGTTTTCCCCATGCCTATGTGAATGTTTCTTGTCACACAGTTTTTTATTTGTTTTTTTGTTTTCTTCCTGGTATAAAGTCTAATTTTCAGATTTAAAAAATCATCTTTATTTTGAATAATCTATATGGTCAATTTTAACTGAAAACAGTTCTATATAACTGAAACATGTGAAAACAGTTTTCAATAATTTTGTTCAAACCTTTAATGTTCCTCTAGTTTGGTGCATAAATGTTTTTATTTCACTGTTTCTTTAATGAAAATTTATTATTTCTATTTCCACAGTATGCATTTCTATATTTTTAAAATCACTGTATATCTGTAGTTGCAAAAAAATGCAGTTTGGCTCAAAGCAAAAATTTGATTTTTAAACTTTGCATGTTTAGTGGTGGTAACACTTGGCCTTTGATGAAATGGTACACAAGGTTTTACTAATGACCACAGGAATAAGAAAAGTGGGCAATGTGTGAATACTAAAATGATCAGTCCCTGGGCTGGGTTCTATGCCTCTTGTAAATGTCCCCCTCACCTCGTATGAGTGAATGCTCCCCTCTTCCCACACCGCTATGGCCTTGTGACTGTGAGAACATCTCTAGGCTAAGCCCACTCAGGGGTCACTTCTCTACTTGTGCCTCTGTCTCCCCTTTTATACCCTTATCCTAGAGCCAGTCAGAGCATGGTCTGAAGTGGTAGGACTGGTCACTTAGTGATGGACAGAGGTTTTGAATTTAAAGGAATGGGTGTTTCTATAGCAAACCTTCAGAAAGTGAGGAAGACTCTGATGTACTCCCAGGGCTCTTATTATGGACAAGAGGGCGAGTGTACAGTATAAAACGACAAGACATCCTAAATTATTTTCTTTCATTCCACCTTCACACATATGTTGCTTTACATCACAGGTTGAACCTCTGCCAGTGCCTTTTATTTCTGGGGGATTTTATTAATCAGTGTCTTTCCTATAACATTCATAGGCTATTAACAGTGTGATATGGTGGTAGTCGGGAGACATGTGCAGGCACTCACTCAGTCTTCTCTGTCTTTCTAGGGTGGGACACTCACTCAGTATGAAGGCAAATTAAGACTGGTGGAAATTGCTCAAGTGCCAAAAGCACATGTTGATGAGTTCAAGTCTGTGTCAAAATTCAAAATATTCAACACAAACAACCTCTGGATCTCTCTTGCAGCAGTTAAAAGACTGCAGGAACAAAATGCTATTGACATGGAAATCATTGTGAACCCAAAGGTAAGCCAAAGTGCCAACTCTTGGGGCTTCCTGGTGCCAGATATCATTGCAGGCCACACACGAACCCACTGTCCACTCCTTCTGGCCCATCTATTCTATTGGTTACTCCTTTTTGCCTGGTCAATCTCTCCAGTTCCTGGCCCTGTCTTTCAGAGTTCACACCCATTTCTTTAGTGTGCCAAGCTATGGTGCTCTTACTTGGCCCTGGGCTGTCCTAGTGGCAAGAGCTCTGGGCCCCAAAATAGAGGACCTACCTCAACTACTTGTTGCTCTGATACTTGTAGGCCCTTTGGCCATAGCACCTTGCATGAGGTTTTCTCAATCTTTGGTTCTTAAAATGAAAATGTTACTGAACAGAAAAGTTATAATGCTGGAAATAGATCACATGTATATAAATCCTGGCTTATTGTAGGTGCTTGATAAATGTCAGTTCTCAGAATTCTGTTTCCTTCAATGAAATCTCTGAAACTACTCCCCAAATATTAACTAGCCCACACAGAACTAAGTTGCTAAAAACCTGTGTTTCTCTCCCTCCCTCTCCCTTTCTTACAGACTTTGGATGGAGGCCTGAATGTCATTCAGTTAGAAACTGCAGTAGGGGCTGCCATTAAAAGTTTTGAGAACTCTCTAGGGATTAACGTTCCTAGAAGCCGTTTTCTGCCTGTCAAAACTACATCAGATCTCTTGCTTGTGATGTCCAACCTCTATAGCCTTAATGCAGGATCTTTGACAATGAGTGAAAAACGGGAATTTCCTACAGTGCCCTTGGTTAAATTAGGCAGTTCTTTTACAAAGGTATGTAATTATAAAGATATCTTCTGTATCTTCTGAGACTATTACTGCTTTCTTCAGTGGGAGAATGTTCATTCTGGCTTAACAAACATTTATTGAGCCTCTACCATGTTCTGGGCCGTGTTCTAGGTCCTAGATGTTTATCAGTAAATAAAAAAGACTTAAGATCCTTGCCTTCATAGATATTTTAGTTGTGTAACAATGATAAGCAAATAAATGAAATGTATAGTATGCAAAGTGGTGGAAAATGCTATGAAGAAAAAGCATGACTAGGAATGTGTGGGTGGGGTGGTGATGGTGGAATTTTTACATTGCGTGGTCACAGACAGTCTTACTGAGAAATTGAGTGTGTTATGCAGGTATCTGGGCTAAAAGCATTCCAGGCAGGGGTAATAGCAAGTATAGTAAAACCCCACCCTAATGTAAGTGGAATCCAAAAAATGTAATCACATAAAGTGTTGAGAGGTTAATATAGTGACAGTGTGAGGCTTTGTGGCTGGCCTGTAGGATCCTCCTATGCGATCCATGTCTGTTCTAATCCTGGTTGTAGTTTTGTGCCACCTGGTGTGGGTGTGTGTACTGCCTTGTGTATTGATGGGAGATGATTGTGGGTCCTGTGGCTGGGCTGGAATTTTTCCAGGATAGCATCTGGCACTTTAGGAGTATCTCCATTACCTGGTGCCTCTTTCAAAGAGGTAGGGAAAATCCTGATGATACAGGACCCATCTTCTGTCATGCAGAGTTGGGATTGTCTATCATATATCACCTAGCCTCACTCTCACTTCAATTCCTTCCCACTCTCCCTAGCCTCTTCCCTACTCTGCAGGAGATAAGAACTTTAGCTGCTCCAAATTGAGAATGGGCTGAGTGGGCAATGGCTAGTTGCTCTTTGGAAGAACATGTTTTTAGAGACATTAGAGAGCACAATATGGCTGGAGCAGAGTGAGCAACTGAGGGACTTGGGGTGGGGCAGATAGTCGATCAGAGAGGGAACAGGCCAGATGGTGTAGAAGCTTGTAATTGAATTTTGGGAGTGTGGGTTTTTTGTTTTTTTGTTTTTTCCTGATGGATGAGAAGCCATTGGAGAGTTTTGAGCTGAGTGGTGAATTAGGGAGCAATGGTACAATCAGAGACTAGGGAATAGGTTGTTGCAGGAATCCTAGCAAAAGGAAATGGTGGCTTGAACCAAGGTGGTAGCAGTGGAAGTAGTGAAAAATGTTGACATTCTGAGATATTTTAAAAGTTGTATGTACCTACAGGATTTGCTGTTAGAGTAGATGGAAGGGTAAGAGAGAAAAGAGTAAGGATGACTTCAAGTGGTTTTTGCACTGTGCAGCTGGAAGCATGGACTTCCTATTTACTGAGAAGGAAGAAGGCTTGGATAGAGAAGGTTTAAGGGGAGCAGGATAGGGAGTTAAATTTTGGAGATGCTGTACTTATTAAACCTTCAAATGGAGAAGTTGAATGTATAAGTCTAGAGCTCAGAAGAGAGACATAGAAGAGACCAGTAAATTTGAGTGTTGTCAGCTTATAGCTGGTTATTGAAAGCTATAAGGCTCAGGAAGATGGGGATGAGGTGGAGGAAGCAGCAGAAATGACTGAGGAGTTGCAGATGAGGAATTGGGTGGGAAACCATGAACGTGTGTCCTGAAAGCCAAATGAAAATGTTTTAAGAAAAGAGGGAGTGATCATCTTTGTCAAGTGTTACTGCTGAATCAGAATTCACTATTGGATTTATCAGTATATAGAGATTTTAGAGCCTGGTTGGAATGGATTTAAAAAGAGAATAAAAGAGAAATTGGAGATATGATTGTAGACAATTTATTAAAGAATTTTGCCTTAAAAATAAATAGGAAGGGATATAGGATTTAAGAAGGTTTTGTTTTATTTTAAAGATGCAATCAACAGGGAAAAATCATTGAAGGGGAACAAATTGCTGGAAAGTATTCTTGAATTGGCCATTAGAAGGGTTGGCTTTAAATTGGAGTAGAAACAGTCCAACCCCAGTACTAGGAGGGAAAGAGTAATGGGTGAGGGGGCAAGTGGGTGGTGGTAGTAGCGATGGTGGTATAGACCACTGGAAGTTTTCCAGTTTTTCTCAGCAAATAAGAAAACAAGGCCATGTAGGACATTTCTAGTGCCTGTAAATATAAGGAAATGAGCAAAGACAGTGACAATTATAATCATAACTTGTACAGTTGCTCTTCCTAAAATAGATTCCATTTCTTCTGCATCTACCCAGCCCCAATCTAGCTTGCTTCTATTCCAGATTAGGTGAATTACTCATCTGACTCTTAGAATGTTGGTTGGTTATCTTTTAATTTTTTAATTTATTTTTCTAATGTCTGATCCGCTCAGCTATATTGTCAATTGCTTGATTGTAGGGACAATGTTCTTATCTCCAGGTTTCTCCTGAACAGGATCTAGCATATAGTGAGTGCTTAACAAATGGGTTCTTCCCATAGCAGGCTGGAGCTTGGCCATCAGCAATGTTTTTACAGTTCAGTCAAACTGTTTTGTTAATTTAATCCCTAACCCATTTTTTAAACAATTTATATGTCTTGTTTTTCTTTCAGGTTCAGGATTATCTAAGGAGATTTGAAAGTATACCAGATATGCTTGAATTGGATCACCTCACGGTTTCAGGAGACGTGACATTTGGCAAGAATGTTTCATTAAAGGTGTGTCATTATGATGAAACAGCTTTACAAAAACAGGTTTTATTTTCTAGTCCTAAATTTACCTTTAAGAATAATTCTTTGTCTGTACCAGAGGTTTATAGATACATATTTTAAAAATGAAATCTCTTCCCACAATATTTAGTATTTAATACTGCCTTCCATAGATATTCAACATAGTTAAAATACAGTACTAATTGTTGTATATAGGAATTTTGTGGAATATGCATTCAAACGGAAAGCAAACACTAACAAATAATTGAACTGGTACTATTTTGTTGAAATACGATGATTTTTAAAATAGAATCACTGTTAAATTAGCGTAAGCTTATTAAAGATGACTATTTGAATCAAGTAGGAAAAAAATGGCAACTTCATTTACAGTGAATATAATCAGTTGCTGTCAAAGTAATCTGTTGTCATCAGTATATTCATTCACATTATTGTAGTACTTGGGTACTTTTATGACCATGATTCCAGCCTACCATAAGAAATAGGGAGGATTATGGGTATAAGTATTAAAGCTCAGAACCAAAGATACAACGGCTTTTTCCTAATCAAGTAGGTTTTAAAAATCCCATACCTGGATTTCATGTGTTCCTCCTATTAAAGCTACTTAAATGAAGATCTTGAAAAAAAAAAAAACAAACAAAAATATATATATGTAACACTTTATTGCTGATACTGCCTCATTTAACGTCTTAGTTAAGGTATGAAAAATTTGTCAGCAACTGTTCTTAAAAATCCCCAACCAATATGTAAATATAAACCAAGCACCTTTTAGCTTCTTTATGAAGATAGATAATGCTTGTGGCCTTAACATGATGTTTTTCATATTTTATATTGTTTATAAACACAATTACTGCATTGTAAATGGAGTTCTACATAAACTTAATCATTGTAAGAAAAATCAGTTGCATTTCAGCTTCAGCTGCAAGTACACTCTTGCTTTTTGTTTTCTCTGTCACTTAGGGAACAGTTATCATCATCGCAAATCATGGTGACCGAATTGACATCCCACCTGGAGCAGTATTAGAGAACAAGATTGTATCTGGGAACCTTCGTATCTTGGACCACTGAAATGAAAAATACTGTGTATACTTTATTACTAATTATGGGCTAGTTTCTTACAATGAAATGTTCTCTAGGATTCTAAAATAGGCAGGTACTTTGTTACCGTACTCTGCAGTGTTAATTTTTAAAGTAAGAGTTTTCTGCAGTATGCTTTTAGTCTAAGAAAAATAGATGGAAGCAATACTTTTCTTATTTGAAGAGGATCCTGAAAGTTCATCTTAAAGTGCAATATTGTTTAATCTTAAAACTGGGGCAGCTCTGCTGGAAAATCTTTTAACAGAGGCCTCAATGATGGTCACTTTGAAATGCTTGTGATTTCAAAAATAAAGCTGTGAAGCAATAAATGTGTACACTTATACTTTTCACTGCTGACTTTATGAAATGGTGAAGAAAAATGGTTTCCTGTTTCTAAACAGTTACCGTAGCAGTTGGAAGATTTGCTCTTGGAATATTTAAGTACTCAGTGACCAGTTACCTGAAAAATCAAGTTTTTGCATTTCTAAGAAATGTTAACCACATCATTACTTCCATGGGAATTAGTTTTAAGCTGGAATGCCTGCGATGCTTTCCACAGACTCTCCATTTATTGAAACAAAGTGGTGTTTCTTTTCACAGCTGAGGATGGGGTGGGTAGGGATAAGGCGTTTCTTTCACATCCTTGTTCTCTTGTATAGTGGGGTGGGGTAAAACTTTATTAAAAGTTCCCTTTCCTTGAAGCTTCATTTCTTGAAGCTTGCTTGTTGTCACTGAAAAATGTTTGTGAATAACCTTTCAAATCAGGTCTACTAGTGGTTTAATTTGTGGCCTTTCTCTAAGAATCTATTACAGTTTCCAATTCTTCTATACTTGTTTTTAAGTAGGCTGCTTGTTTAAAGTTTTAAACTTAAAAAAGTTGTCTTTTAAAGTCTGGTAATTTTTTACAGCTTTATTTTAGATAGACAATTTAAGAACCAATGACATACCTCTGTAATGATAAAGTAAAGTAAACAGGCTTTCCTTTTAGGAAATCAAAGAGCACAAAATAGACTACTTTGTTGTACATAATCACCACAAGGTTAGGCACTCTGACAGGGTTAGGCAAGATTCCTGGTGTGAGGCACAGGCACTTTCATTTGTAGTGTGCTGCTGGTTCTAATTTTGAAGATAGGTATTATAAAAATTTTTAAATAACTTACTCATCACCTTATATTTCAGGTCCCAACACAGCAGCCTATATTTTAAAAGTTCTCTTTCCCCCTGGTCTTTGTTCATGTACACATCAAAAGTAACTTAAAAACAAGAACCCAAGGGAACCATACTTTGTATGTTAATGAAATATTAAAATGAAAACTCATAAGTAGGCAGAATATATAAAAATGTACTCTTACCTCTGCTAGAAATAAGGCCAAAAAAAAAAAAAAACCTTCATAGATATTATTATAAAAATACTACTACTATTTATTAAACTGCAGACTTTCATATACCACTTCTGAAAAGTATTTAAGTTAGTTGCATAAATAAAACACCAATATCTTACTTGTGATCATCCTCGCAAGTACTTAGACTGTTCTGGAAGGCTTTACCCAGCTGACATACAGCAGTGGTAGAAATATTAAATATGCAACACACAAAACCTAATACTTGACATTGGTCACTAAAACAAAAATTGAATTCCTAAATCCAAGCAATCAAAAGATGTTTATTTTTTATAGAAAGATCTGTAAAAAAATAATTTTTCAAACAGCTTTACTTTCATAGAGAAAACTTTCTACAGAGGTTGACTAAAATTTTAATATTTTAAATTGTACCATCATTAAATAAGGTGGGACACCATATGAATTTCATTGCACTGAAAGAAATGCAAAGCATTTTTAAATATAAAGTATACAGAGCATTCTAGTCAACTACAGCTGTGTTACAGCTATGTGTTCTTTTGGATTTGGTCCAAAGAAACCTGAGTCTGTTTCCGGAGAGAATGAAAAATGGTACAGACACCTGATCAGTTACTCCGCACTGAAGGAAGCACAGAACTGGCATTCCTTCTAGAGCCCCACTGAATCCCAGTCTGCCAACACTGATCTTCTTTTCCCCTTTCCCTACCCCAGTTCACTTTGGGTTCCAGGTTCAGTTCTTGAATCACAGGCATCCATATTGTCTTCATAAACACACACATCCCATGGTCAGATAAGCTACCCAGTTTTCCAGTTATGTCATCACCTCTTCTGTTCCCAGATCTCGGCCATATTTAGGTCCAAATCTTTAAGGCCTTTTAAGGCTTGAAGATTTCCAGTGTAAAAAGCTACATCTGCTGTGACCAACCTAAACAATGGAGAGAAAATTATATTTATCTTAGCAGGATTCCTATCATACAGCTAGGTCATTTACTATTCTATTCCAACAATAAATGTCTTTAAAAAAGAAAAAACCAGTGCAGGTTGGACTGTTTCATAATTAATTCTGCCCAACAAAATAAATAATTTATCTTAAAATAGAATTAAATAAAATAGAGATATCTTAAAATAGAATTAAATAAAATAGAGAAAAATAACAGGTTAAACTGTTTCTTTGATCAGTTGTCACTAGAGTATACATATATATGACTAATAAAACCATAGTACTAATAATCAATATGCCAACACTTGAAAATTACACTTTAGAGCACTGAGCTGTCACATTAATACCTGAAAAAGCAATCCCAGCAAGAACACTCAGATGAACAGAAATATCAAAGGTACACACATTAAAAAATAGGAACTGGTCTGATTAAATGTACGAGGGCTGTCCAGAAGGTATCCAGCCATGTAGTATGAAAAATAAAGGCATTTATGGCTGGATTTTTTCCAGACAGCCCTTGTATATTTTAAAAGACATGGCCCATGGTGAAACAAATAGGAGAACTTGGTTTAGTAGTTTGTAAAAGAACGAAGGCCAGTTTTAATATTTTAGTGAATACATTAAGTTCTGGATTGCAGGAATACTTGGGGGCAAATTTATAAATACCACTGGACTTATATACTTAATGTTTCTTCTTTTACCACATTGCAGAATTTAGTAAGCAGCATATGTACAATATAAGAATATAAGTAAATTTAAAAAACAGTACTACATATTTAAGATAAGTAATAAATGCAAAGAACTTAAAGGATATAGACCAAATTTATTAGAAGTTTTGCCTAAGGGCTGGGGAAAAGAGAATGAGACTTGTGATGGTCAAAGGGTACTTCAGCTTCATTTGGAATGCCATTTTTTTCAAAAGTGGTAAACATTTTTTCACATGAAAATGACATGTTAATAATGATCAATTCTAAGCAGGAACATAAATATTCTCTCTATGTCTGTATTTTTAAAATATCTTGTAAGAGAAAAAAATCACAAAAAATGTAGTGCTCAGGAGGGCAATAGGGAACAACTGTTTAATTCCTCTTGGGGTAGTAAAAATACTTAGAACTGATCAGGTGGTGACTGCACAGAAGAGGTTGTGAATGCATTAAGTGCCACTTAATTAACTATAAAACAGTTAAAACTTTGTTATGTGAATTTCACTTTGAAAAAAGAAAGAGGGAGTTCCCTGATGGTGTAGCGGCTTAAGGCTTCAGCGTTGGCGCTGTCAGCGCTTTGGCCTGGGTTTGATTCCCAGTCAGGGAGCTACCCATATACCAAAAAAAAAAAAAAAAAAAAAAAAAAAAAAAGAAAGAAAGAAAACGTATATTTTTAAAGTCATCACAGGAACAAAAATTCCTTTTAAACAGTTCATTATGACTTTGGCTAGAGTCTAGAGGTTAATTTTCAGGGATCTTTCAAGGGATCACTTAAAGACATGAATCAATCTACACAGAATTAGTGCCTCTGAAAGTACATGACAATAAAGATCTCTCAGGTTGTACTGACCTTCAGATAGCTATACTACCAAAATAATATAATAATAATAATAACAGTAATAACAACAACAGTAACAGGTAATGCGTTAGCTTGCATGCTGCAGAGCTACTGAGAAAAACCAACTAACCAGGATTTGTGTATGGAAATAAAAGAAGGGTGGAGTGGGGCTTAAAAACATTTGTTGCTTTTTTTTTCAATAGTCTGAGAGGTATTTAATGTTTATTATGGTATTTTGTTAACTTTCCTGTGACTTTGAATTTTTTTTTTTTTTTTTTGAAATTGACAAATAATTCTTAAAAGAAGGAAAAAGAAGAACCAGGTAATAATCAAGGGGGTGAATCAGAATTTTGCATAAAACTAAATTCAGCTTGGCCAACAGATTCACTAGTCTAAAGCAGTGGTGTTCAACTTTTTGGCTTCCCTGGGCCACATTGAAAGAAGAATTGTATTGGGCCACACATAAAATACACTAACACTAACAATAATCACATAATGTTTAAGGAAATCGTGTTGGGCCGCAGGTTGGACATACCTAGTCTAAAGTTTCCAAATAGTTTTTTGCAAAATCAATCTAGTGTACTTTTTTTTAAAGGGCAAGGCTAACTTCTGACTCAAAAATAATTTTTTTTTCCATTTGTTCCTATGAGTTTGAAATTTAACCCTGAAACTCCTTTTACAGGGAATAAAGTATTTTATTCCTAAAAATCCATGGAACAAGTAACACACTAAAGAAATCATATTAATGTGTAACTACATGATCACTGCTTTGCATTTTGTATAATCTTTCCCCCATCTTTATCTACATTGTTCTTTACAAAAATCCAGTGATAGAACTTTTTATCATTATCCCTATTTTCAAATCTCAGAAAATTAAGGCACAATAGGTGGTTAACATATAATGCAATATATAGACGGTGCACTGTAGAATTGCACACCTGGAACTTAAGTAATTCTTGATAACCAATGTCACCCCAATAAGTCTTAACAATAAAAATTTTTTTTTTTAAATTAAGGCTCAGAGAGGGTTAGTAATCTGCCCAAAGTTACATAGCTAGTAACTAGCAAAACCCAAACCAAGTTTTCTTATTTTAAATCCTGTTTTCTCTTATATACTAATGGTTTCACCAATAATACATACAATTTGTTCAACAGTTTAGAATTAAAATGTGTACATATACACACTTTATTTTTGTTAACCCTGTGAAGGAATTAGGCAGATTGTATTCTTTTCATTTTATAAATAAGGCACAAAGGTTAAGTGTCTTTCTCATGGTGACACAGCTATAAAGTAGGACTTTGAGTCCTGTCTGGATAGGGGATAACTACTGGGTAATTTAAGGAGGTGCTTCTAACCCACACTGCCTCAAAATGGACATAGAAGGTCAGTTAATAAACATAAAACTTTAATGTAGATAGACAGATATATATCACCTACACAGAAGGGAAAAAAACAAGTTTGCTGATTTTATAATTTCTGGGCCCCAGCATGATTATAGTGGAAAAGGACAGCATAATGAATAAAAACCAATTCATTAATTTGATATATTAGTATGAAGTAAAAATGTGTTCAAAACATACCCATTTTGAGGTCCTCCATCATTTATGACATTTAAATGAGATAATTGCTTTTTCAAGTGGAGTTTGTAACTTGCATTAATTCTTAAAAATAACATCTGGAAAAGAAATAAAACTAAGTTTCATAAAGCTCTACTGAAATAGAAGAAATAAGTATCTGGGTTATCAATATCAAATCAAAAAATAATTTTTAAACCTTTGTTTTTGCATATACTTTTAAAATGCTCCTTTGTGAGCATTTTATTGATACTTCAGTATAGTTTTTGTCCTTAGTTGGATAAAAGTTTTTCCCCTTTTCAGTATTTCTTTTAGTGATTTGACTTATCACTGTCTTTCTATGTAAGTGGGATCAACCATGAGAGGTAAATAGAATTAAAAGAATGGAGAATTCTATAATATATGAACTAGGAACTCAATAGAGAAAGCAAAAAAGTCTCAATGGTAAAAGCAAAGATACTGTCTAAACTGGTAAAATTACTTGAAAGTATTTTATTGCTCCTTCAGGCAGACTTTTTAATGGAATAACCCAATATTTCTTTGGGAAATACCTGACCTGAAATTATATACAGTTAATCTCTGGAAATAGTTTTATGGAAAACATTTTCTATGGGAAAAAAAATATATAAAGTCACCTATGGAAAAGTGGAATTACTGGTGTTCAAGTGACAATACTGATGAAGTTTATCATTTTTGCCCAGCTTTGACAGAGTTCCCTTTAGATTATGATGTAGACAAAAACACATGAAATACCTGTATGCCCAGCTTCCTGACCTGGCTAAGACTTGTTCTAGAATTAGACCTCATATGGCAAATCCAGAAGGTCAGAAAGTCAGAGGTAGAGGATCTTACATGTGGAATGAAAAGGATGGCTTGGCTAGGAAGAAATGAGAAGAATGAAAAAGAGACCCTAGTGGGTGCTCCATATCTTATGGCTCCTACTCAGTCTTCAGTGAGCCCCAAAGGAGTTGGATAATATTTAATCATGAGTTCAGTGAGATTAATGAAAACCTAGGGAAGCATGAAGAAAAATGGTAATAGCTAGTATAGGCTGGAAGTCTAAGGTGGCATGGGAAAGGAGACCAGTAAAACCAAGAGTAGGCAAGAGACACTAAGAATGCTACCCTTTGCTCCTAAATATCGTTTCCATGCATTGAAACAATTAGAGACAAACTAAAATAACAAACTTGTCTGAATAGCAAAACTCCCAGTGCAAGAGAAGTTCATTAGTCATACTACAACTAAGCTTGAATGAGATCCCCTGGTATAAAGGGAATAAACTAAGGCAGGTAAGGAAGACTGGGGGAAAAAAGGAATACTGGAACCTTTGAAGGACTAAGATAGGGAATGAAGGAAGGAGTGGGTAGGAGTGTCATTGAAAAGCGAAGAGAACTAATACTTCAGTAAAGGAAGACAGTAGGGATGTGAGTGGATACTTCATAGGTGAGAGGTGCTAAGACTACCATTTTACATTTTTTCCCAGTTTGTGACTATTTTAGATCACTTATGCTGATTTAATAAATATTAAGGCATAATGACTGAGTTACTTTGTGTCATCTCATTACTGACTCTATCACTAATTCCTTCCCTATCCAATCTGGATTATAATCACAGTAACATAATTTATATTTATTGATAAATGTCAACTCTGATTTTCAAATTAAAAAAGTAATGACTGGTGTAAGTAGAATCTGTGATCTCTAATACTGGACAAAATGGAAAAAATCTGCTTTTTAGAATTGCTGCTGTGCTCGCTTCGGCAGCACATATACTAAAATTAGAATTGCTGGCCATATAGCAAAGTTATTACTGCTCTGAGTAAGGGGCACTGTGAAATCAGAAACTTTTATCCATGATCCACAAGTCAATATAACAACTGGAAAAAATAATCATATTAGAATATAAATTAGGCTGAACTGTGCCAAAAGGATGTAAAACACTCCAATTCTATATGCATATTATACATTATATATATATAAAAAAGTAGTATTAGGAATTACTACTCACTTGTGTTTGTTCTTCTGGAAGGAGATCAAATATAGCTTCATGCATTTTCGCCATTTGCTTACAAATATTCCTGAAACAGGCAGAAGGAACGGGAGCTTTCACCTCATACTGGCAGGGAAAAATAATGAGAATTATGTTCATGTCCTCTGGATTGCATACTGTCTCCACTATTACTGAAGACAAATGTTTTCTGCTCCTACTCATTTAACTCTGATATATTAATATATAGTGCTCAAGTTCACACTTCAACTGTGATCTGAGCTACTCATGTAAATCTCAAGAACTTTTTCATTAAATATTCTAATCTACTTTGAGAAAGCCAGTATGACCTTGTGGCTAAGAATACAGGCTACTTTCCTTATGATAGACTGCTTTGGTTCAAATCCCAGCTCTTCCAGTTCTTAGCTATGTGACATTGGACATAGCTAAGGACAATGAGGATTTTAAAAGATGGCTGTAAGAACAAAAAACAGTGCCTCAAAAAACATTAGCTCCTAATCTAGCATAGTATACAATAATGAATCATTAAAGTTGACCCTCCAAATTAACAGATTATTTTTTAAATGTGATTTTAAGAATGTGTCAATATGATCATATCTGAAATCAATGTATTAATAACTGGTAGAAATAAAATGTTCTCTTTCATTTGTGGGTAGGCCAATACAGTAATCATAATTATCCTAACTAAGGTTAAAGAAAGACTTTCTCAGCAACGATCTATACTGAAAATTTAAACTGAGGTAAATTAATTTTACTATTTTTACATCTGGAACAGCATACTGGTATGATTTACATAATCATCTTTTAGCCCACATTTTAGAATCTGTGGCTTAAATTATATGCCATTTTTATTTATAAGACAAATTTTGGCTAAATTATATTTTAGATGTACTAATTTTATATAGTTTATTAAATGATGAATTCCAATATACTTCTGTAGCAGAACAATGTAAAAGTCACTATGTGACTGGACCAAGATAAGCTGTGACCACCCATGGGTTTGTCTCTCTTTAGCCTAGAACTATATCAAACATCCCCTTAACTTTTTTATTAGTTAAGAGCTATGACATAATTCACATACCATAAAATTTACCCTTTTAAAATGTACAGTTAACTGGTTTTTAATAAACTCGTAGTTATATAAACATCACCACTAATTTCCAAACGTTTTCATCACCCCAAGAAGAAACCTTGTATCCATTAGAAGTCACTCAATTCCCACTGCCCCTCAGCCCCTGGCAACCACTAATCTCAATATATGGAATTCATATAATATGTGGCTTCTGGTGATTATCTTTTTTCACTTAGCATAATGCTTTCAAGGTTCATCCATGTTGTAGCATGTGTCAGTAATTCATCTTTTTTATGACTGCATGATATTCCATTATATAAATACACCATAATTTATCCAATTAGCAATTAATGGACATTTGGGTTATTTCCACTTTTTGGCTATTATGAATAATAATGCTATGAACAAGCATGGGCATGTTTTTGCATGGACAAATGTTTTCATTTCTCTTGGTTATATACCTAAGAAGTGGAATTACAGGGTCATATAGTAACTCGTATGTTAATCTTTTGAGGAAATACCAGAATGTTTTCCAAATTGGCTATACCATTTTACAATCCCACCCAGCAGTGTATGAAGGTTCCAATTTCTCCATATCCTTATCAACAATTGTTGTCTCTTTTATTTTAGCCATGCTAGTGGGTAAGAAGTGACATCTCATTATGGTAACATCTCCTTATCTTAATTACCCCACTGTATTGAATTGTATCTCCCCCAAATTCAGCTCCACTTGGAACCTCATGAGGTCATACTGGATTAGAGTGGGCCCTAAATCCACTGACTGGTGTCTTTATAAAAAGAAAGGGAAATTTAGACACAGAGACAATAGAGGGAAGATGGTCACGTGAGTACAGAGACAGAAACTAGAGTGATCCATCTATAAGCCTAGGAATAACAATTGACAGCAAGCACTAGAAGCTAGAAAGAAGCAGGGCTGGAGCCTCCGGAGGGCACCTAGCTGGCAATATTATGATTTAGGACTTCTAACCCCCAGAACTATGAGAGAATACATTTTGTTTTAAGCCACTCAGTGTGATAATTTGTTACGGCAGCCCTAGGAAACTAGCACAACCCCCCCAAAAACCTTCCTTCATCCCTGCTTTCCCTAAGGATACTATTCTTTCCATCTCACCTTTGCCATCAGATTTCTTCAGCCACCTAAACTTGATATTGTACTACTTTATTCTCAACCCTTAAAACTGGTTCTTGCTACCACCTTCCCCCACTATTAACAATCTTCTGAAATCTCTCTAGAAAATTCACTAAAGATGTCCCAACTTCCAAGTTTAGTTAGTAACTTTTCTAGTTCCCTTTCCTCATTGCTCTGCAGTATTTCAAACACTTGAAACATTGTCCTCATGTAGCACAGTGCTTTCCTGGTTCTTCCCCTAACCTTCTTCTTCTTTTGTCTCCTGCCTCTTAAGTGCAAAGCTTCTTCAATGTTAATGCCTCCTTATCTTCCCCTTTTCTATCTTATCAATCTCATGACTTCTAATATATGTCTAGTCATGAAACATTTTATTGAGTTTAATTCACACATTTCCTAGATGTTCCAGTCCACAACAATGTTTACCATGAGCTTTACCCAACCTGCTCTTCTTACCTGTTTCACTTTTGTTGGTATTACAATCCTCCTGACCACACAGACTTAAAATCTCCTACTTAGTTTTTATTCCTCTTTTCCCTTGTATTGAATCAGTGACTAAGTCCCATCAAATGTACTTTCAAATTATTTTGCACATTAGATAGCACTCTAGATCAGAGTTTCTCAACCTCTACACTACTCACATTTTGGGCTAGATAATTCTTTGTTGTACTGGCTGCCTGTGTATTGTAGGATGTTTAGCAGCATCCTTGGCCTGTACCTACTAGTTACCCATATTATCCCACTCCCCCAAACCCTGACAACCAAAAATGTTCCCAACATTTCTGAATGTCCTCTGGGGAACAAAACTGTCTCAGTTGTGAAACACTGCCCTAGGTGAGGCCTTACATACTTCTCACCTGAATATGTCATAGCATTTTCATGAGTCCAGATATTTGTTCAACAGACATTTACTAAAACTACCTGGCACATAGTTAGCTCGAATAAATATTTTTTTGGATATGTATGTACATATATGTGTGTATGTAAGTACATAGGAATGTACTTGTATGTGTGTATGTATGTGTATGTGTATGCTTGAATAAATGGGTCAGATACTCTGCTAGCTGGAGTGTACAAAGATGAATCAGAGATTGTCCCTTTGGAGAGTTGACTGCCTAAGTTCTGGTTAGTGTTCCAGAAAGTGGACACTGCATGCTACAGGAACACAGGTGAAGGACATTTACGTGATAGCAGAGATAGCTTCCTGAGCAGCACACCTGGGCTGCTTAGTCTTCAAAGGAAAAAAATTAAGTATTCCAGATAGAGGACATGACATATCACCTCAAATCTTGTCTACATACTACCTGATTAATCCTTTTAAAATGTAATGTGATTCATTAGTTTAAAAACTTTTGGGTTTTGTCTCTGTCTATAATTTAGAAAGCTGCAAGAGCATGTTGCTACTATCCTAACCACAAGAAAAAAACTAGAATAAAATCATAACTTTTCTTGAACCCATCAGAGAACAGAGGTAATTCTAAAGAGCGAGAAGGCCCTCTGAGGACAGATGGGACACAGACTTTAAGCAGAACATAGGAAGAAGGGCTAGCATATGTTTCGAGTAAGTGAGAACTACCCACAGGGTTCTTTAGCAGGTGCTCACAAACAACACTGGGGGTCAGGGCAGGAGATCACAGAGAGTCACTCTCAGGAGCACAGGCAAGCCGGAGGTGGCTGCCACTAGGGAAAAGCAACCAATGCCACTCACTTCCTTGAACCCTCCTCTTATACCAAGCTTGTCCAACCTGTGGCCCAGGACAGCTTTGAATGTGGCCCAACATAAATTCATAAACTTTCTTAAAACATTACAAAAATTATGCATGGACCTTTTCCTTTTTAGCTCTTCAGCTATCACTAGTGTTAGTATATTTCGTGTGTGGCCCAAAACAATTCTTCTTCCAGTGTGACCCAGGAAAGCAAAAAAGTTGGACACCCCTGTCTTATACAAAGCAAAAACCTTAAGTCACTGAGTCCCTAAACTCTCTCATCCCTAGAGCCACTGTGTGAGGGGTAGAAATAAAACATGCCTTTTCTAGAGGGAAGGAAGAAAAACACCTTAAGCCCAGGATCTTATACCAATCAAAACAGAGGTTGGTTATCCCTGGAGGAGAGGTAGGAACACTGAGAAGTTTCCACATCCAAATCATTACTTGATTTCAAGACTTAACAATAATGCTACAGTAGTTAACAGTGTGGTATTAATGTAAATACAGACATATAGAGCAACAGAACAGAACAGAGTCCAAAATTAGATTCACACAAAAATAGTCAACTGAGTTTTGACAAAGATCCCAATGGAGAAAAGACAGTCTTTTCAAGAAAAAGTGATAGAACTATCAAAAACAACAACAACAACAACAAAACAAAAACCAAAAAACTCATACTTTGCCCTACCGCTCACCCATGGACAACACAAGTATTCACTGAGTGGGTCCACTTACACATGGATTCTTAAAATCCTGTTTTGTTCAAGGTTCAGCATTTTTCATTCATGGTTGGGGATAGTGGATGAGGAGCACTAACTGCAGTTAAGTTTTGCAGAGTCAAAAGTTATATGCATATTTTCAACTGTCTGGTGGTGGGGGAAGCACCCCTAACCCCCACACATTGTTCAACAGTCAACTATATATACAAAAATAAAGTAGAAATGGATCACAGACTTATATATAAAACCTAAAACAGTAAAATTTCTAGAAGTAAGTACTGAAAAATAGTAACTTGGATTACACAAAAATTGCATGGGACACAAGAACATGAACAATAAAAGAAAAAATTACTCCAAAATTTTAAAATTTTTCATAAAATTAAAAACTGTTCTTTGTAAGACATTGTTAAGAAAATGAAAAGATAAGTCATTTGAGGAAAAGATATGAAGGCTTCTTCACCCTTGTATATCCCCATTACCTAACATAATTTAACTATCTCAATGAATGAATCAGAGAATGATGGCTAAAACATTAGCCAGTAGCATAATTAGATGTTAATGTTTCTTTCTATCCAAGGTACCCTTACTTATTATTGGCCTATATTATATTATTGTGTTGTCCTCCTTTCCCCAAATTAAATTTCCAGAGAAGAAAATGGAAAGCTAAAAACTGAGAGGTAACCTAAAACAACCATTGTCTGTTATTTTGGTATGAATTCAGAACACAGCCAAACTTCTGGGCAATCCGGCGGGGGAAAAGCAGGCAATAGCAAAGAGACACTTGTTAATAAGGGGAGAACACAACACTAGGGATAACAGGAGAAGTCACTAGGAAAGGTAGTAGAGAAAACACTAAATTGCAATAGACTAGGCACATTCTTAACATAAAAAAAGACAAAATCTGGGGAGGGGCGTTTGAAGTTTATAAAAGGCGTGAGAGACATAATAACTAAATTTTAATATATAGACTATGTTCAAACAAGTTATTTAAAGACATTTTGGGACAATTGATAAGTTTCAAATAGGAACAGGTGTATGATGATATTAAGGAATTATTGTTAATTTTGTTGGTGGTGATATTGGTAGAGTGATTATATAAGAAAGTGTCCTTAGATTTTAAAAATACATACATAAGTATTTAGGGATAAAATATCATAATGCCTCCAATTTATTACAAACTATTTAGCAAAAAAAAGAAAAAATGTTATGACTGTTAAATATAGATGACAAATAGATTGGAAGCTCATGAAATAATACTCTTTATTTTTCTTTGAAAAAAAAGAATAAAATGAGTTGTCACAGGAAAAAGTCTAGTCACAGTGCCAATTCTTGTTCAAAAACTCTGGATGACCAAAATGATAGAATAAAGTCAGCTTTTTAAAAGTACTGGCACCTTTTTTGGTTTTGCCATATTATATTCCACAGCTTATTACTAGTTCCACTATTTAACATTTACCTTATTCTATACTGCTAGGTGTTTATTGTCCTCTGCCTTAGCAGATGGTAAACTTCTTGCAGTAGTCACAATGCATTATTTATTGACTTTTGGTACATAGAAGAATGCCATGTATCAAAAAGAAAACCAGAGGAATAAAATTGCTTTTGAATTTAGCTTGTACTTGGCAACTATGAAGAAAATAGAGAATTTCTACACCACAATGATTTTTCTCTATACAAAATGAAAAACTAATTTAATAGGCATAATATAATATAGGTATGTTTGTACCTAACTATAAATTCCTTAAACTTCTTAAAAGAGAAGCATAAAACATCTATGTAACCTATCAACTACACCAGAGGTTCTTAAAGTTTATTTTGGGGACACCTGGGAGTCAGAGACTCTCTCAGGAAATCAATGAAGTAAAAAGTCGCATTCATAATAATAGTTAGATCTCACTATCTTTTTCACTATCATTCTCATAATTGAATAGTGAAGATTTTTAGATGACTTGTGATGATGTCATCATTCTGAAGGCTCATGGAACGTGTGCTTGTGTATTTTTCTTTTAACCTTTGTCTTAGTTTCAATTTCTAACATGGAATATACTGATAGGTACAATTTGCATAAAGAAAAGCTCTTTGGAGTCCTCGATTATTTTCAATTATTTTTAAGAGTATAAAGGTCATGTGATCAAAATATTTGAGAATCATTAAATAAACACAATCATTTTTCCCAAGCACTCCTTCTCACTGTCACCAGGAAAGGTTTAGGCACATGTTTGTCTGTGAATAGGCACCACTTTATCTTGCCCTTTTAAAAGTTTTATATGCCTGTTGCTCCTGTCACCTCAGAATCTGAAGAATGTAAGTGGGACGAAAGTACCTACTCTAAACATGCTCTTGGGCAAGAAGTATAGACCAAGAAAACTTTCAAACTTTTATGTTATGAAATTCCTGCTTTCTCCCTAAGACATGGGTTGAATAACTTAGGGAAAAGAAAGAGTAAAGGATAAAGCAAAAATAACTGTGGCTGACTGAGATTTTTCTGAAGATATCCTCCCAGTATAATTGAGAATTCTTTGGAAAACATTGCTTCTTTTAATGACCTACCGGGAATGAGAAGCAAACAAGAAATGAACATTGAAACTGATTATCTATGAGGGAAATAAAAGAGCACCTCAAACTCTGCATTTTTAAAGTAACACACTTTATCACAAATACTTTACATTTTTCTCTATCTTGAACTTTGGTCTCTCAATTCTGTCCTTGTAAGGCTTTCAGATTAAAATCTGTATTAAAGAAGGTACATAATTGTCAATGCAGCTAATATAAAATTATATCTGCATAGGGTTTCTATCATCCATAAAATCATCCTCAGAGACCTTTAAGAGATAAATATCAACTATTTGGACAATGTGAAGATTTTATTGATTTTTTTCTAAGTCCTATAGAATTTGATTTGTTAGACAATTGTGAAAAGTCACAGTGTCTTTAAGCAAAGCCTAATAATTTCTATGAAGCATTACCTTAGATAGCAGCTTGTCAAATAAGCTATCCATTATCGCTACAAGCTTAGCTGATATTTCAGCTATGTGGTCGTGGTAGTCCTGTAATGAGAAATAACATTATATTTTAAAGCCCCTGAGTACACCTAAAAAAATACTTAAGAATAAAAGAATTAAATTTATGAAAGTCCAATAAAAAATACGTGGAAAAGTACCTTAGTGATATGATCAAAATGCCTAAGCATGCTATATTGCTTAGGCTGTAGTCGAGCTTCAAAATGAGCCCGGATCACAGGAATGTAGTGCACAATTAATTGCAAACAGCGCGAAGAAAGAGCTGAGGATCCAGATTGTAGATACATCATGGAGAAACAAAAAACGGATATTAGTTGACTTTAAGTACATGATCAAATTAAGTAAACAATGTCAATTAATGTTATACAGACCCCAGTTTATTGCATAAATGAAGAACACAGTGGCAAAACACAACATATTACGTTTTAAGAAAATCATTTGGTACTGAATAATGTAATGATCATGCTGATTTTGCAAATGGACTCAAGTTGTATTACTGGCCTGAGGAAGCTGATGGCACAACTGATTCTCTTCTGACAATTCATCCCAAAGTACTCCCCACATATTACATCATAACACTTTCCACAGTGGTACAACTTCCAAATAATGTATACTTATTAGAGTGGAAATTCCTCACAGTATTTCCCCAGAAATGAAATTTTCAATTATGGTAATACATAAAAGAGTGAATAACATTTGTTACTTTTAGAGCCTTTGGTTAGAGCCATAAAACATCCGGTATACTAAAAACACAATGAGTACACTGATATCATTGTAACACCTCAGCATGTAAATTAAATTCAAGAATCCATACCCAAATTTTTTGTAGTTATTGTTTTTAGTCCAACAACTTGCAGTGCACCAGCTCCAAGAACTAACTGGCAACTTCGTGAATTGAAGTACTAACAAAGGAAGAAGAAAAAAATCCAACAATTTATTGAAAACAATTCTTCACATGTTGGCAATGTGTTAACAGTTCTAAAAATACATTCTTCTTTCCTCTCATTCAAAGACCAACTGGATTTTCTACTAGAAGCAATTAGGATCTACTTATGTAATAACAAAAAAAGGAGGGAGAGGTGTTCCTTAATGATAATATTTACAGTCTGGTAGGGAAAAAGTTGATAAATTCTGAACATCAGTTGTTCAGAAATTAATCTTTAATTTGCATTCACAAAAGCAGTTCAGTCATTTTCTTCAATCATTCTTACTGGACAGTTCTACTTTCTAAAGGGTAGCAAAATCTGGACTAAAATATGACAACTCAATTTTGGGACAGAATTAATTGATGGGTTAGACATCTGAAAATATGAAAACTTTTCTTTATGTCAGCAGTTAAAAATATGTAAATAGGAAATGGCTGAATAAAATGATCACATTTTCATTTTACATCAATGGTTCTGAAAAAATGATTTAAGAAAAATCTCTAACCTTAGTGAGATGAATTTTGTAAAGTTCAGTGAATTCCTTCCATGCACATTTGAAACCAGTCCAGGTTTTTTGACCTAAGTGGCCTCAGTCATGTTCAGCACCTAACGAACAAATCATCTCCTGTCTCCAATGTCATTAACAACTCCGGGTGTAATGAGGAATCACTAAATGTGGAGTGAGAAGGAAGCAGGCAGCCTTCCTCCAGTAACATGTTGTGATTTAACCACAATCAAATGTCACAATTAATGTCTTAAAGATAATTCTGAAATGTCTTGGAGTTGGAAGATTAGTCACACCCTAAAGAATTATTTTTTCCAACTATGTTTTCATAACAGAGTAAAATCATACTTACCTTCAATAAATCTGACAGACGAGTAAGCATGTCAGTAGTAACAGATGGGATATTATCCACACACTGGCAATATTCAAGGATAATTCTTATCAACAGCAATACAGTTCTGTAAGAAAAGAAAGATGACCCAGTAGGTGGTCAAAACAAGAAAAATTAAACTGATTCAGCATACAAAAAATCAACACTGATCTTCGTAACTGCTAAATTATGTGTTTTATCTACAAGTGCAACAGAGTAGGAATTAGGGTGAGGCAAGAGAGGTTCCTAGGGTGCAAAATTAAGAAGGTACTCAATTTCAGGACCATGCAGTTGCAGGGTTAGCAGTTGCATGACACTAAGAATGAATTCTTCCTTAAATTTTGTGCTATGGCATATAGCTCTGTTCTCAGTGTGGTATCTATATTAAGTCTCTTGTATAAAGCAGGTATCCCATTGCTTGGCCAACTGACAAACAGTGACAAAAGCTTACCCAGTGTTTCTCATTATATAGTAGGTCCTCAATGATAACTACTGAATTAATGAAGAAAACCTAGTTCAGATTTTCTTAGGGAGATAAAAAAGAAACTGTGGTTTCTAAGAACAACATATCTTCCAAGAATATTATTGGTAAGTCATGTGGATGAAAAAAAAAGAGGGTCTATGGAAAGTAACCTCACAAGGTGATCTGATCATAAATTCTTAACTGGACAGGTCACGGTGGGTAGTCACACCCCATGAAATACAATTATTTAGTAAAAGGTTTATCTTTGCCTTAGGCAAGCCCTGTCCACAGTTTCTGTGCATCCAGGTAAACACACCTTTGAAATAAGTGATAACTACCCTCAAGAGAGCACATAATCTTGTTACCTCTCCTGTAATCCAATCTCTGCTCCACCTCCAAGTAATCTTCCTTAGCTTCCTCCTTAATTTCAAATGCATAAAATAAACTGCAAAACTTATTCCCTGGAGCATTTGAGATCTTATCCCCTGGCACATTTCATCAGTTTGGCTCAAATAAACTCTTATAAAAATTCTCTACAGGTTTGAATGTTTCTTAAGTTAACAGAAAAAGTTCTCCAACAGTGAGGAAGTTATCAGCTCATTAGCAGGACTATTATAAATTGAAGAGAGAACTACTAGGAAGTTAAATAAGATTGAAATTAGGGGAAAAGAATCATTCATTATAAAACATCTAAGTTCAATGAGATACTCAGAAAGGAGTGACCCATATAAAATAATGTTTTATAAAAATCTGAAGAATATCAGGAAGTTGTGATTCAAAAAAGATAGTATCTAGCCTTTATAACAGCTTAATTGTCAGACCATATATTACTCTCCATGCTAACTCCTAAAGTCTGCTTTACTGGGTAGAAGTCCAGTGCTCATCGTCTATGTCTATGATCTTCTCTCAGAAGATACAGTATTCCCCCTTCCGCTACAGAGTTCAGTTTTTTGCCTAAACAGCCAGATGGATAGCCAGAGGGAACCATTTCCATCAAGAATGGGAAGAGTTACTAGATAAATGGGTAGTTAAGGAGAGAAATCATAATTAGACATGGAAGGCATGAGATTACAGGGAGACTGAAAAAAGCTTTTGCCCTACCAGAAACAGAAAAGAACTCCAAAGTAGAAAGGAATAAAAGTGTTAATTTCCAACTGGGTACTTCAAGGTTTTGGATAACACAGACTGAGAAGAAGTATCACTTCAGTACACGTTTTCTGAGTACTTACTAGGCCCCAAGAAAAATAAAAATGGCAAGACAAGATTTCCACCTTTGAGGAACTCAGAGTCTAACCATGGAGATAGACACGTAATAAATAATTCTAACATACTGTAAAAATTACCATGATAGAGACATGCAGTTACAAAAAGAAAAATCACCCTTCTTCCTGGAGGGAGTGCTATTTCAGAAAAGATACATAGGGACAAGAAACAATGAAGAGTGAAAAAGAATTTTGGTCTAGATGAGCGTGTCCAATCTTTTGGCTTCTCTGGGCCACAATGGAAGAGGAAGAATTGTCTTGGGCCACACATAAAATACACTAACAGTAATGATAGCTGGCAAGTCAAAAAAAAAAAAAAGTCCATGCATAATTTTCATAATGTTTTAAGAAAGTTTATGAATTTGTGTTGGGCTGCATTCAAAGCTGTCCCCTGGGGTGCATGTAGTTCATGAGCTGAACAAGTTTGGTCTACATACTGAGAGTTAGACCTTGATTCTAATTCTGGTTTTATGTGGATCATTTTATATTAACCATTTAACTTTCTAAGCTCCAATTCTCTTAATTATTGAAAGAGAACAATAATCCTTAATATGTCTATTTCACAACATGGTTGTAGAGATCAAATAAGATCATATATATAAATATACTTAAACTATGAAGTGCTGTTAAAGAACAGGAAGATATTTTAGTTACCCATTCAGTAAAAGGCATGTAGTACTAGATAAACAACAGTGGAATTTATATTTTTATTAGTTAATTTGAATATAAAATATTGTTATTGGTAAAAGAGTAAATGACCTAGTGACAAATGATGGTAATGGAAATAACTATGCCAACTATCAACTTATTAGTGATGGATTCAATATAGAATGGCTCCTGCTCTGCCATCTTCTCCTCCTCTTCCCTTACCCTACTGTGACTCAGCATAGCCTGGGAAACTGCAAATGTAGCCTGGGAAACTGACAACTTAGCCCAAGAAACAATAACTTGGCTTGGAAGACTGAAACTTGCCCTAGCCCTTACCTTAGCCAGGTACATAGAAACCTATCCTTGACCAATCAGTAGTGACCACCTAGCTCTTACCTTAGCCAGGTGAATTGAAACCTATGCCTGACCAATCAATAGTAACCACATATTCCTCCCTCTGCCTCTTGCCTAGCAACCTATTCCTCCCTCCACATTGTATCTAGCAATCCCTCTACCTATATAACTTCACTCCCAAGTGCTGCTCTCCCATTGTGAGACAGCCCAGCAGCTTTTTCCCCAATAAAGCTTGTCACTGTCACCTGGTGTTTTGGCTCGTTTCTATCAATTAGGTGCTAGAGCTGTGCTAAATGTTTTACATGAATTACCTGTTTAGCTCCGCAATAATTCTTAGTACTATTTTCCACATTTCTTTTTACAGATAAGGGAACTGAGGCACACCTAGTAACTTACCCAAGGTCACAAAGAGTAACAGAGACCCTGGGATTCAAACCTAAGCAGTCTCCAGAGCCCACAACTTCAACTACTATACTGTATACTAGACACTAAAAAAGCTGCAGAAAAAAAGAAAGAGCTTGAGATAGTAATAACATCATGGAGACACTATACTACCCTTGGATTGTGTACCTCTAAATTTCTTGTTACAAGAGAAAAATCAACAACACCATTTTGTGAAGTCAGTGTAGTTCCCAATGGATACAGAATACTATAATATATAGAAAATAAAAGGGAATCCATAAAATTCCCTTTAAATTCTTTTTGGGTTTAAAATTGTTAACCAAAAATTTTCACTTCACATCAAGGGGAAACAAGAAGACCTATGTTTTAAATAACTGACTTGACCAATAAAGAAAAATGTGGAGTTTCCCTGGTGGTGCAATGGCTAGGCTTCGGCACACTCACCACCACAGTCTGGGTTCGATTCCCAGCCAGGGAACCAACCAACCAAACAAACAAACAAATAAATAAAAAAGAAAGAAAAATGTGTCACTCACCCAACAACAGCATACTGTTGCCCGTCTACAATGAGAACTTCAGCTGGTTTCCTTTCTTCTGTACCTAGGGAGTAAAGCAAATAAACAAGAGAAACATAGATATAATATGAACCAAAATACTGGAGGAAAATTTTAAGCCAGGAAAAAAACTAAAGAAGAAAGTTCCGATTTAGGGCTAGAAATTGTCTAATTTCTGAAAATAAATATCTGTTTTTTAGGAAATAATTTGGCACAGATAAATAAAATATATTGGGTTTTAAATCAGAGATTTGGATTTGAGTTCCGGTACTACCAATTAACTTCTTTGAGTCTCAATATCTGTACCCATTAAACATGGACAGCAATATGCATCTTTCAGGGTTGATGTTAACGACAGAGCTAATGCTTACAAACTGTCCTCTAGGTCTGGCACATGGTAAATAAGGAGTAAGTAGTAAAGAAAAAAAAAATGTTATTTGTTTGGAAAGGCAGAACTAACATTTTATATGGTTCCCTTTATTATAATTCTTAAAATACAGGTTAATTCCTATATTCAATGGAGAAATGATATATTTAATTTGTAGGATTTTAATACAGAAGTTTCTTTATTTTCAGCATTTGGTTTTTCTTGTCATTATAAAACAAATTTCAGCATGTTGAACATTGAGGTGAAAAGAAAGGTAGACTGGATTATTGTCCTGAATAAGTCAAATTAACTAGATTACCATATAAGCAAGTCACGCTTCCCTAAACTTCAAGTCCTCTTTGAGCTCTAAGACATTTGTGAATGAAAAAGGGACTATGTACAAGTTTAGTGAGCAAAAGTAACCTCATAGGATGATCTGATCATAAAATCCTGACTGGGCAGGTCATGGTGGGTGGTCATGCCACAGGCCTGTAATTTTCTTAGCAAAAGTTATCTTTGCCTTGAGCAAGCCCTGTCTATTGTTTTAATGAATCTAGGTCATCTGTTCCCAAGTGGTGGTATGTGTACCCTCAGGGATCCATCCTGAGACGTTCAGGAGTATGTTAAAGTAATCAGGAATAGCGGAAAAATACAAGTAATGTAAAAAATCGCAAAACGTTAGTTACGGAACAATAAATGATAAGTTTGAATCACTGTTAATGGAGACACTTCAACGAATTGGTGAGGGCATGGCTGCGAACCCTTCCCTGAAACTTCTACCAATCTTTATGCACAGTTTCAAAATTATCAATTTGCGACATTTCCAGAATTTCCCCAAACATATGAATACATCTTTAGCCAGACTGTTTGATCAGTTTAGTTACCGAGTAAAGTAAGTGCATTGTGTTTAATAGTGATTCTTTTTAAGTAGCTTTTTAATGTTTAAGTAGCTGATCATCATTATCAATATTTAACTGTTACTAATATTGTAAAACTAAATCTGTATTTTAATGTAGTAATTTTTCTTTCCTAACTTATTGTCTCATTTCCACCGTTTCACATTAAGATAGGCACTAAACAAAAGTGTATTTAAAAAGAGCTGTTTTAAAAACAAAGGGTACAATTTATAGGAATAGGTTTAAAAGGGGTACAAAAGTGGAAAAAGTTTGGGAACCACTGATCTAGGTTAACATACCTTTGAAATGCTTCTTTTTCAGACCCCTTAAAAGCATAAATACCCTCAAGAAAGCACATAATCTTATTAACTATCTAGTACCTTGCTTTCTCCCACCTTCATGCTGTCTTCCTTATGTTCCTTCCTTAATTCCAAATACATAAAAAGAACTGCAAAACTACCATTTATTGAAGCACTTAAGATCTTGCTTCCTGGCATTCCATCAGTTTTTTCGCAAGTAAACTCTTACAAAAATTCTCTATAGATATGTACATTCTTATGTTAACACATTAAATGTCAACTTCCTCATTTCTTTAAAGCAACAAAATTCACTGTGATATAATTTCAAATCTCAATTCACTCTGTATGTCAGATGAAAGTTTTTCAGGACAGGGACTGTATCTTAACCAATTTCTACAATGCAGAGAAGTGGCATGGTGGTTAAGAGAAAAAGCCCTAAAGTCTGTCTGCCTGAATCTGGATCCCAGCTCTACCACCTCCTAGCTATGTAACCTTAGGCAAGTTTTTTAACCTCTTTGTGCCTCAGTTCCCATATTTGTTGGGAATACTAACAGTGTCTAGCTTGTGTACCTATAAATGAGATAACAATGTAAAGTGCTTAGAACAAACTGTCTAGCATCAAGTAAGCAGTCAATATTGACAGCTATCCATTAGCCTTCATTTCTCCAATGCCTAGCCAAGTAGCTAGCAACTCAATAAATGGATGATGAATGAATAATAACCCAGGATCTTTAAGTTTGTGAGAACTAGTAAAATATTAATGGACTTCCAATAGCATATACTTTCTTCTCTCTCACAGGAAAAAGAAAAGACTGGAACAGAAGCAGGGTATATAGAAAAACCTCCTACTGCTGGTATCCTCCAAAGAAGTGAAAATAAACAGTTCATTTTGCAGGAAACATATACGGTTAATTCAATCACTGTATATCACTTTAAAAAATCATTATGTTTGCATGACAGTGGATTACAAAACTGAGCTATTCAGGGACAGAAAACAAGTGGGCTTCTAGTATAGCACTTCACACAGTGGAAATCAATCAACACATAGCTTGAAAGAGATGATGAGTGATAAATCTTATAATTTTAAACTTGTTACTTAGAATCATCAGTATTTTATTTTTCTTTGTTTTTGTTTTGCTGATATCATACAATCAATTTAAAATTTGTGATCACTACCCAACACTGTTATCTACTAAAAATGGTCACTAGACAACAGAAATTTAATTCATTTCTTCAATTTCTCTCTCTGCCCTATATAATCAATCAGTTTCACAGCTGTTCTCTATACTCCTTCTTCTTGTCACAGAATAGATAGCCTTTCTCTTGAAATCTGGATTCAATTCCAGAGGCATGCCCTACAATCACTTCTTCCCTTTCCTGTTAAACATAAAAATATAATTCCGCTTCTCCTACCTTAAAACTCTTCTCCTAATTCCCTGAGTGGACTAAGGTAACAATCCCTAACTTCTCTTGTGTCTCTAGCTGCCACTTCATCACTCATTTTCCCTTCACAGCCAAATTTGTTGAAAAAGGAGGCTACACTGTCTACCCTTCCTTACTTTTTGAGTTACTTAGCTCTGGACTACAATCTGAATCCAACACTAATGAATTACCAAGATCACAAATGATCTCCTACATGTCAAACTAGTAGTAGTAGTCATTATTTGTATTTTACTCAGTCTATCTCTTACAGTGCAATTGCAATTTGCACAAATGTGAAGTACATAATTTAAAAATATTTCTACAACAAAACACTAAATTTCATTAAATGTATAACATTTGAAAGTGCAATTGTGTCCTCCATTAAAAATATTCAAGAACTTCATGGTTTCAAATTCGGTATTACAGGATGAGTTGCATGAAAGATTGCATTATTATTATATGACAATTCTACTTTAACTAGTATACAAAAATATCTCCCAACTATTGTAAATCTTTCATGTGAAACCCAACTGGTATTTGATGCCAATGACAATTCTCTTCTTGAAACCTAATTATTTGACTTCTAATTCTTCCGGATTTCTTCCTATCTCTCTGGTCCTTCTTAGTTTCCTTCATTGCTTTCTTTTTCTATGGTTCTTTACATTTTGTTTTTCTCTATCATATCTATATTACTTGTCAATATATAGTGTCTAATGTGATTGCTAATATATATATTTTTTCATGAGACTTAGGCCTTTTAAAGCAGAATTATAATTCTATCTCTCAATATCTGACACATAGAAGCTTACTAGTGCTCAACAGATGAACACAAGTCTCTAAAAACTATGATACAGTAATTAAGAGCACAGCATGAAAATGTAAAGCTGGTTTCAAGCTCCAGCTCATGACATTTATACAAAATTCTTTAACTCTTCAAAGCCTCATGCTTCCTCACTGTTAAACAAGGTAACAAGATTATCTTCCTCACAGATTGTTGATAGGATAAACTAGAGTGATGCATATTGTAAAGCTCCTGGTCCAGTTTCTGGCATATGAATAACACTCAATAAATATCTAAAATTATTATTATAAATTAACACAGATACTTTTCCAGTCAACTACTTACTATAACTAAACTGAGAGTATTAGTTTCAGGCTTTTAAAGAGGCATTGCCAATTTAAAAATATTAAGCATTCCTACAAAATAAACAAACAATATTAAACTGAAAGAGAGTGTGCGAAAAAATACACATACCCCCTAATTTTTTTTCAGGTAAGGCAATCTTTCCATCTGATATAGAATCAACAAGATCCTGAAATTCTGCAGGAACATCAGCTTGCTTCCAGCGCTCATTGTCTAAGAGGAGGCTATTCAAATGTAAAAAGAAGATAACACTTTAATAATATTTCAATAGCATTTCCCTTGCTTGAAAAGAAAAGGAAGACCTAAGTAAACAAAGGACTTTTGTTATGTCTCTTAATGATAATAAAGACTACATGTGTCTTAGTTCAATCTAAATAAAGCTCATGCAATACAAGACACTGAGTTTTCAAACAGTAATGGCCATTATCTATTTTTAGTACATGAGACTTAAAAGTGCTGAACACCTTAATAAATTGAAACAATTCATAAACAATATAAACACTTTCAGCAAATAGTTCTTTTTTTACATCTCTTAGACTAACCAAGAAGAGTGGTGAAACATAATTAACTTTGATGAGAAAGGAAAGGTAATCTATTGAAGAGGATCTTTCAGGTAAATATGTTAATGAAAATAAATATTCTAACTCCACTTTGAAAAGCCAAGAAATGTGATTTTTAATTCCAAAATCTGCCTTTAATTAAAAAGAAAAAAAATGTCAGGGGTTTTGGCTGGCCAATCAATTAAGTTTCTTCTTTTAAATATAATTATGTTTCGTAAAGAAAAGGAAAAAAATTAAGAACAGAATAGACAGGATAATGATACCTGAGCTTGGTTTTTCTCTCTTCATGAAATCTGTTTACAAATTTATTAGCTTGGCTCTGAAGTGCTCCAAGTAATGACATGCTTTTTCTTCCACAGATCTGTTCAGTGTCTAAAATGAATGTTTCCATTAATCTAGAAAGTGTTATGAATTCTGTGGAATTTAGCTTCTCAAGAAAACCATCCTAAATTTTAAATACAACACAAAAATTATGACAGAATTAGTACACTAAATATGAATGTGCTATAAAACCAACTCAGTTTAGCAAATGTTCATTCTAATTGTATTATTTTTATATATAATTATATTAATTCATAAAAATTATTTGAAAATCATTTTAATGAAATTTTCCAATGCTTTAGTCCCAGAAATTGAACATTAAAAGCTTAAGATGTCTAAGTTTTATTGACTCCTTTATAATATAGCATTATTAATTTCAAATTAACTATTAAGGTATTATATTTCAAAATAAATATTTTAATTATTTATTTGAAAAGAATTCTTGAATAAGTTTTCCTATTTCTTTATCTGGATTATTTTAACATTTCCCTAAATGGATCACACCAGTACTGTTAACCTTATTAAGAGGTAAAAATATAATATGCATTATAGGGAACATAAGTACATAAGCAAAGATATGATTCCAGATCTTCAAAATAATTACCCTATGTATAAAATATTTATAGCTTTATCAAAACAACTAACCTTTGCTCTTGACATGAGAAATTTGACAGCTCGATCATGGCATATATCTGAGGCACTATACAATAATTCCTGGATATTATTTGCCAGCTTGCCTAGTTCTAAGTCAGTTAATTTCATGTCTTCATTCACCCTGAAAATAATAAAAAGAGATTGAGTATAAGTTGTAAACACATTGTTCTACATAAGTTGATATGGTAATAAAAAACAAAAAGCTGTAAATTCATATTTGAGAAAAAATTCTGTAATGTTATCAAATACTTTTTTTTGTTTTACCCTAATCTTACATAAGAATAATTTTCTCTTTCTGCTGCAGTATTTTTAATATTTAGTTGAGACTGTGGTTGAACTAAAATTTTGCAAAACCTACAGTAAAAACAATTCCAGTTAGGTACAAGATGGTAGCTGTGGTAGGTTGCACACAGGTGTCTAGGATGACATAGTGGAAGGAGGAAGAAGGAAGGAATGTCATTTCATGACAAAGAGATCCTCTCATTATGTACAATTATGAATGATTATTAACACTGGGTTTAACTGAACTAATATCTCCTGAGCATTTACTGTGTTTAAATGTCTGGCACTAGACAGGATATAATAGGTCACTGTCCTCAAGGAACTGACATTTAAACAAGAGTGTTTATAAGATATGTTTTTTAACCAGTTTTGAGAAAGTAATGTAAGACTTTCAGTTTTTATACATTTTTCCCCTGGGGCATAAATAAGGATCACTGATTCCATGCCAATAATTAATTTTAGTGTTACCATGAACCAAGTTAAGTGCTTTAGCATCATTTTTGTCCCTTTCATTTGAATTAAAATTTTCAAAGACATTACAAAGAAGCTCTGATGTATATTAATTTGAGGCAAACCACTACTCTAATTGGGTGAAGATATTAAAGAAAGTTATTTCCTGCCACCTTTCAAAATTATAATATCACTAAATTTATTTACGAATGCTTTAAAATAATGGAGGAATTAATATTGTTCAAGTACTCTTAGAAACAGTAATTTGTTTCTGAGGACACTGAGTCTTTGGAAATTTAAGTGACCAACCTAAGGTCACAAGCTGAAGAGGGTGGATCTAGAATCCAGAATTAGTCTAATTTTATTTCTAACCTGCTAATAAGCCCTCTCAACTGCAACATTTACTTCTATATAGATGGTCTAGTGCTATTTCAATACTAGCTCCCACAAAACTGTGCTTCAATTTCAAAGTTCACATTTACTATTAAAAGTTTATTTTCTGAAGGATTTCAAAAATCTGTCCCAAATGTTAACAGAATGATAAGAGTTTGGAACTCCTCATAATATGACAGCAATTCACAAAGATATAAACAGAAAATAGCAAAACAAAACAAAACAAAACTCAAAGTCTTTAAAAAAAGAGTAGGGTAACAATTCAAAAAGCTGGGAAGTTTGGTTTTTTTAAAAAATCATTCATTTAATGGTGATTTTGCTATTCAAAAAGATTTTTAATTTTAAGTGTAATTGGATCTTTTTCATGTTAATTTGTGAGGAAAAAACTCACAAATATGTTTCTAGGGTGTGTGTGTGTGTGTGTGTGTGTGTGTGTGTGTGTGTAGCACAACTGAAAGCAGGATATCAAAGAGATATGTGCACACCCATATTCAAGTAGTAGCACTATTCATAATAACCAAGAGATGGAAGCAACCCAAGAGTGCACTGACAGATAAATGGATAAACAAAATGTGGTCTATACTACAATAAAATATTACTTATCCTTAAAAAGGAAGGAAATTCTGACATATGCTACAGCATGGTTGAACCCTGAAGATATTATGCTAAGTGAAATAAGCCAGACACAAGAAGACAAATACTGTATGATTCCACTTATATGAAGTACCTGGAGTAGTCCAACTCATGGAAATAGAAAGCAGAAGGGTAGTTGCCGGTGGATAGGGAGAGGAAGAAACAGGGAGTTGTTAAGAGTTTCACTTTTGTAATATGAAAAAGTTCTAGAGATTGGTTGCACAACAACGTGAATATATTTGCCACTACTAGACTGTGCACTTAGAAATGGTTAAGATGATAAATTTTATGGTTTGTTTTTTTTTTACCACAATTTAAAATAAATCTTGGTTTAAAGAAAAACATAAAACTTTCCAACCCTTAGCATACTTTTCCTTTTCCATTTCCTGCCTGGGAAATTATTTACTCTTTTGTGCTCATATCTACATTGCAATAACCTTACAAAATCTACCACTAACAAGGATAAAATGTCAGACATCATTTTTGCATGTGCTGTATCCATGACACAATTATATATTGCGAAAACACTGATACAGGAATTGCTAGAGTACTTGTGAGAAACAGTTAGGGCTACATGTATAAATATACTCAATTAATCCATAGTCCCTTTAGACTGGGTAGTTCCCAGACATTTATGTGCCTATGTAACATAGGAGGAACCATCTACAAAACCTGTTATCATGCTACGAGAGCATGTAATTGGGGAAAGCCAGAGAAACTTCACAGTGTAAAGTGAACCACATGGAGGTAGGAGGGAATGAATATAAACTATGAGGACTCATCTAATTTAAAGTAATCTCAAATGGTATGGGAGACTGCTAACTATCTCTCAAAATCTTATCACTCTTCTGCCACAATAATAATTTTAGCTGGTAAACAGTTAACAAGCTAAAGACTTCACTTCTCAAGGCTCTCTTACAGCTAGATATAGTCATGTGATAATATTCTGGCCACTAAGATGTAGGTGCAAGTTATGAGTGCAAATTCTGGATTGTGCTCTTAAAAAGAAAGGAAGGATAAATATAAACAAATCTTTATGCAGGCAACAGAGAACTAAAAAATCTAAAATCTATGGATTTGCAGCAGACTAAAAATAATCAAGGCAATCATGGAAGAATAAAACATAGGAGAAATTATTCTAGAAGATACTAAGACTAATTAAAAATCTGTAGTAACTAAGACAATTTTACTTAATGGTACCAGTGCAAAGACAGATAATGAACAAAACAGAGTCGAAAAAAAGACTCATATGAATATTTATTATACATATGAATATTTGATTTAAGGCAAGAGTGGCACTATAGTGCAGTGAGTAAGATAATCTCTTCAACAAATGTTGTGAGGTCAGAAAGATATATACATGAGGAAAAAAGAAAAAAAATCTTATACTCTACACAAAAATCAATTCCAGATGGACTGCAGATCTAACTGTGAAAGGTATAGCAACAAAGCTTCTAGAAGATAACATAAGAGAATATCATCAAGGCCTGAGGGTAAGGAAAGAATTTTTAAATAGGACACAAAAATAGTACAAACCATAAAGGAAGAGAACGAATCATAGAATTATTCATGAAAAACCCCAGTAAGAGAAAGAAAAGTCAACCCAAAGAGTGGGACAGGATATTTACAATATGTACAAATGACAAAGAACTATGTTGAGACTATGTAAAGAACTCCCATAAATCAATATAAAATAAAAGTCAAACCAGTATCAAGTGGGCAAAGGACTGAATAGGCACTTCACAGATGAGGTTGCTCAAAGAGATAATGAATACATGAAAAGTACTCTCTTACCAATCATTAGGGAAATAAAAATCAAAATGACTAAACCTACAACATACCCACCAGAATGGTTAACATATAATAGACTAACAATACCAAGAGTGAATGAAGATGTAGTGACAGGACTCCTTCATACTACTGACGAGATTGTAAATGAGTACAATCACTTTAGGAAACTGGCATTAGCTAAACTGATCACATACCTTATTCATTCCTCTCTCTCTCTCTCTCTCTCTCTCTCTCTCTCTCTCTGTGTGTGTGTGTGTGTGTGTGTGTGTATTTTTTGTGGGTTAAATGGTAATAATCTATCAATGTTTCCTTGATTTTAATTGGTATACTGTGGTTTAGAGAGTATTATTGTATTTAGGAAATACACACTTAAGTATTTGGGGATAATGGGGCATTGAATATGCAACCTATTGTCAAATGATTCAGAAAAAATTATTAACATGAGAGACAAGGAAAAAGAGGATGTGAGAGAGACAGAGAAAAAGGGAGGACAAGAGAAATTGAGTGAAGTGGTAAACTGCTAACAACTGGGGATCAAGGTGAAGGCCATATGAAAGTGTTTTGTACTCTTCCAGCAACTTTTTATAAATGTGTAATTATTTGAAAATAAAAAGTTTTAAAAATTAATTAAAAAATAGTGATCTGCTTGGAAATTCATGTCTTTGAAAAATAAAAATTGGTAAATCAAACAGATCTATAATATATACAAATACAAAGTTGACATAGTAAAAGAAAGAAAAATAACCAAGATAATATTGACCTGAGTTCCAGGACAAGTTCTTCCACTAGTGACTTTAAATAAGTTATCTAAACTCTCTGAAATGAGGGCATTTAATTAAATGGTTCCTATCTAGCCTTAAAATTCTACAAGTCTCAATTACGTGCAATGTTCAACCCTTTACCTTCCATGCATTTTCAAAAACATACATGTTTTATAAAATTAATTTATTTTTTTACATCAAAATCAAAGACCAAAAATTACATGATTTTTCAATAAACTGAATAATCGATCTTATTGAAACCATTAATAAGATGATTCAAAATCTTGTTAAGTTGGTAGCAGTTACCATACTTACATGATGTCCACACCTCCTGGAGTAGCAAATGATGACGTCTGTTCTTTGCTGGATGAAGAATCAGTAGTACATTCTGGTTCAGATACCGAATCACTGCTGCAGGGCTCACTATTTGGAGATGCATTTCTTTGAGAGGTAGTGTCAATTGCTACAGGCATTAATTCACTCTCACTGAATGCATCACTTATAAATATGCCTTCATGGATTAAATAAGCCACCTCTGTGTCCAGTGAATTATCTTTTGCAGCACTCTTCTGTTGTGAAATCTCCTCGAATTCTCTAGTTCTTTGGTTTTTATCAAGAACTGAGAGAACAACGCTGTGAATGATACTTAATGTTGCCTATAAGACAATAGGATACATTTTTAAAGAATTCCAAATACCTTGCAACTAAAGTTCCCAAAAGTGAATTCTGTATATATATTTTGAGTATGTTATAAATGGGTCAAAGTCACACACATCAGAATTTCTATCAATCTTTTATTACATAGTAAAGGTGAATTGTTAAAAAGAACTGCTCAAGAGAAATGAGTTCCCTAAAGCTTAGGAATGTAGTTCTGTATTTTAATTGATGTTGTAAATGGAAATTATCTAAATATAACAATAGTGAAAATGTGACCTAATTATTGAGTAAATTACAGATACAGGTCTGTTATCCATCACTACCAAAGGGTGGGATCAACATTTTGGGAGGAGTCTCAATTAAGTACAGTGAATCACATTTTATAAAACTTTTCCCATTCTGATTGGAGAGCTTCTGCAGGCGACTGAGCATTTCTCAAATGTCAATAAGAAAAAGTCATATCATAGATAAATACCAAAGTCCCCCAGATATTTTAACATTAGTAAAGCAATTTAAAAATGAATTATATGTTTAAAAACACATTATCAATGCTAAATTTCTAGAAAAATTAAGTGATTTGGGACAGATTTTTAAATGATTCACAATATTGCACCTGTAGATAATCTAGAGATTCAAGCATGATAAAAAATAACAAGATAATATTACTATATAATACTTAATACAAGTAAGCATTGTATTTCTTTTTAATATAAATCATCCAAATTATAAAAAGTACCAAATACTCTGCAACACTTCAAATCTTATTTAAAACCAAGCCTCTTTTAGAAAAATTACAATAACAAAGTAATTATGTTTTATTCTAGTTTATTTTATTTATACACACACACACACACACACATACATATATAAAAATCTAGAAAGTTGACTTAATTTTAGGGATATTCTGGTTAAACTGATAATCACATGAGCATACCTTAACTCTCTGTAGGAACACTGTAAACTTAGAGAAAATATCCTTTAGGAGATCAAACCACTGAGGAAAATTCAACATTCTCATCTGATCTGCAAGTCTAGGAAAAAAACCAATTCAGACAAAAATAATGATTGTCTATGGGTCAATATGATAAATGAAATAAACCTACAAATCAGAGGAAACTATACTAAACACCATCTAGTAACAGAAAAACAATGCAATTTAATCTAGATACCTAACTAATATCGTAAAACTAAGTTGAAGAGGTCAATTACCAAACAACTCCTTGTTTAAATATCTCTAAAACTATGCTAGTCAAGTATACTGAGTTATGACTCTTACATAATAATTCCATGTGAATATGATTCATGACCAATTTTGGTTAAAGGTAGATAAGATATATTCTGGAATAAATAAAAATAGAAACATGACATGTCTCTTAAAAACTTAATAACCCACTTTTCTAATTACAAACTAAAAAGTTGTTTTCCACATATGAAAGGTACTCTGGTATAGTGGGTAATAGCATGAGCTCCTGAACCACATACTACCTTGGTTCAAGTTTCAGCCCTGCCATTTTACTGACTCTGGACAAGTGATTTAACCCCTCTAATTTTCTCATCTTAAAATGGGGAAAGTAATACAACTTATGGTTGCTGTGAATATCAACTGAGTTAATAAGTACTAAGTACAATTCCTGGTGCATAAAAAGCACTACATAAATATTAGCTAATATAATCATTAATATACATATATTATATCTAATATATACTAGATATAGTACACATTACAATACTTATTACATATTAGTATAATATACAATAAAATTAATTATATTAGTATAATATATGAGTATAACCAATATTTTTATAGTTGACATCAATAATATCAAGATAAAAAATGAATGCAAAATAGAATACCATAAAGATGTTTTACAGTACTACAATAACTTATTACTCTAAATTTTTAATGACTACAACTGCAGCTAAGAGTTTATTTTCCAGTGACACTACTATACTTGAGATACAGGAAGTTGTCTATTGGAGAAAACTCCCCGGGGAAGAAAAAATTTAAAAATAACTGACTTTCCATGTTCATAGGGCTTTTAACAGAGTCCCAGTAAATTAATTTTCCCATCTACTGTACTAGTGATTCCTGCATTATTAGGGTTGCTTCAACTAATTCTGAAACTGAGTTTTCACTAGGTAACAGTGTGTAAATTAAAACTCCACAATCCTCATTCTGAGTCTGGCCCAGAGAAGTTTCAAAATTGTCCATATTGCTATTCATATGTTAGGCCAGTTAATAAAGTTACGTATCTATATGAATGAGAAATTCACAGTCATAAAATATTTATCACTGTTCTCAAAATAAAAGAATAGGGATTTCAAAGGTGAAAACAAAAAATGATAGAAGTGGACAATTTAAAATCATGTACTCAAACTTCTCAAAACCAATTGGAAGTTAGGATTTAATTATTTGGCAAATAATTTAAAGTTAACACTGCTATTCCTTTGAATTGGATTATCTTCAATTTCCCTCCTCTATATCTACACTATCTCCTCTACCCTCTTTCTATACTGGAAGGCTGATGTGCCAGGCTTGGCCAATGAGGAGTCCTTACAAAAGGCTGGAAGGAGGAAAGGTACTAAGAGCTCCATCTCCTTCCCTGAGGGGTTATTGCCTCAGGATGACTGCCTCCTCCCAGTGAAGATCACTTCAACTATTGCATTTCTTTTTTGTTTCCACTACTGTATGTCTTTCTCCTTCTGAATTCTATTAACTGCTTCTTCCCTTGTTTGTGTCATCTTTTCTTTGATAGCCCCCAACCTAATATTTATACTTACTTCATAACAGCATCTGTGTCTATTTCTTCCATTTGTGAAATTCTATTAATCACACACTGCAAAATTTAAAAAAAAATGTGATTAATATGAATTCTATGTACATGTTCATTTGCATATTAAAAAGGGTCTCAATGAGCTAGAAAGTAAAAAGTTAAAATTTAAAAAAGTATTTGTATTTTGAAAATACATTTAAGAAATAAAAAAGGCCTCAATGACTCTTATGATCATTTCATCAGACTTCCTTTGTGTTTCTTATGATACCTAAAGGTGTTTTTTAAACTGTAGTATTACCCTTGTCCTATAAAATGCCTTTTATTGCTTCTTTTTTTTTTTCCAAAAATATGGAACGCTTCATGAATTTGCATGTCATCCTTGTGCAAGGGCCATGCTAATCTTCTCTGTATTGTTCCAATTTTAGTATATGTGCTGCCAAAGCGAGCACTTATTTCTTTTTCTTATCTGATTGCTGTGGCTAGGACTTCCAGAACTATACATTAGTGGTGAGAGTGGGCATCCTTGTCTAGTTCCTGATCTTAAAGGAAAAGCTCTCAGCTTTTCACCATTGAGTATGATGTTAACTGTCAGTTTGTCATATACAGCCTTTATCAAGTTAATGTAAGTTTCTTCTAGACCCATTTTATTGAGAGTTTTTATAATAAATGGGTATTGAATTTTGTCAAGTGCTCTTTCTGTAACTATTGAGATAATCGTATTTTTATCTTTGGTTTTGTTAATGTGATGAGTCATGTTGTTTTTCAGATGTTGAACCTCCTTTGCATCACTGGTATAAATTCCACTTGATCATGGTGGAAAATTCTTTTAACGTACTATTGAATTTGGTTTGCTAGTATTTTGTTGAGAATTTTGGCATTGCATTCATCAAGGATTCTGATGAATGAATGAATAAGGAAGATGTGGTATATATACAATGGAATATTACAGAACAATAAAAAAATAATGAAATCTTGCCATATGCAACTACATGGGTGGGTCTAGAGCAGCGGTTCTCAACCTGTGGGTCGTGACCCCTTTGGGGGTCAAATGACCCTTTCACAGGGGTCGCCTAAGACCATCAGAAAACACATATCAAATATTTACATTACGATTCATAACATTAGCAAAATTAAGTTATGAAGTAGCAACGAAAATAATTTTATGGGGGTTACCACAACATGAGGAACTGTATTAAAGAGTCGCAGCATTAGGAAGGTTGAGAACCACTGGTCTAGAGGGTATTATTCTAAGTGAAATAAGTCAGGCAGAGAAACACTTACATGTGGTTTCACTTACATGTGGAATCTAAAAAAACAAATTAAATGAACAAACAAAACAAAACAAAAACAGACTCATAGAAACAGAGACCAAAGAAATAGTCACCAGAGGCAGAGGGATGGATGAAAAGGGGTAGGGAGATATAGTCAATAGTATTGTGAAAAGTTTGCACAGTGACAGATAATTACTAGAATTAGTGATATGATCACATTGCAAGGTATAAAAATGTTCAATTGCTATACTGTACACTTGAAACTAATGTAATCAATATAATATTGCATATCAACTATACTTAAATTTTTTTTACTTACAAAAGAAATTCATTTTGGAAGTTACATTTCCTTTCAATACATTCAACAGTTTAAAATTAAAATAAATACTTAAACTTCAGAAGAATTCTGGGACAGGAGTTTAAAAACTTGTTTAAACATATAATATGCATACAGAAAAATGTTTATACATCAATAATTTTTCACAATGGAGTACATCTGAGTAACCAGCACTCAGATCTAAAACTGAAAACTGCCAGTAAGCCACTCTCCTACATCCCTCCTAGAATTGCTGAGTGATAATATATGTGTATATTTAGCACTAGTAGATATTGCCAACAATTTTTTTAAGTGGTTTTAACAATTTTAATGTAGTATTTTAGTCAGTGTTTGAAAGAGGTAAAAGATGGGGTGATTGTAATCTTATTTTTGGTTTTATTTAAACATTAAAAACTCATTAATGTACATTCAATTTAATGATGATAAATTAAGCCTAATAAACATTTAAAATTGTTCTTTTTCATATACAGAAAAACTGAAGTTTCAAGAATAAGATTTATCTTAGTAAAAAAAGTCAAAGATTAGGAAATACTTAAAAACACATAGATTTTAGTTTATAATTATGATTTCTTAGAGATTAGGGTAAGCTGAGATAAAGATTTATCTATTGCTGGTGACAATATTGGTAATTTTTAACAATTTAAAAATTCGTCACTCTATCATTCCACTTTTAGAAGTCAGTTATGGGGAAATAGTCTTAAATATGAAAAACTAAACAAACAAAACTTCATACTAAAAATGATTGTCACAATGTTCTTTACAGTACCAAATACAGATATGCAACACAGAGGAAAGGTTAAGTAATTTTAACTAAAGTAATGTTTATGCAATTTTATATAACCATTAAAAATGATGTTTCTGAAGGCTTACATAATGCTTGTTTCTAACTGAAATATATGTACAAATCAAAATAATACATAGCAACAATGAAAAGCATTCGTAATAATTTACACTTAAAAATATTTTTTAATTTGTTTTTTTATTAGTTTCACATGTATAAGAGAACGTAATGGTTAGAAATTTACAGTCCTTACATGGTGATAATGCCAACAAGTCTATTTCCCATTTGACGCCTTACATAACTATTACAATATCTCTGACATATTCCCTATGCTGTATACTCTATATCCCATGATTATATATATATATTTTTAAGTAATAGTTGACATTCAACATTAATTTCTATTATTTTCATGTGTATAACACAGTGGGTAGGCATCTATACAAAAAATATTCTTTAATAATCTTTTGGCTGATAGGGCTATGTTTTCATTCTATTTTTCTATATTTTCAATTTTTAAGTAAATGAGAAAATATTACTATTATACTACATACATTTCTAGGATCATGTAAAAATAAACTTCACAAAAGATTCTAGACCAAATTATATCAAATAAGAAAACGTATAATTACCTGTTTAATGATATTCTTTGCCGTAATAATCATTTCTTCACTATAGATTTCTAAAAAATTAAGTTTTCTTTGTTTTAAAAGTCCAAATACAAGAGATACTAATCTTTCCTATTAAAATAAAAAAAGAGTATGTAACTTCATATTTTAAATATAAAATAATCTAAGAGGTAGAAATATTCAACATTAAGGGTTTTATTATTTGATTCTCAGAACTCTATCCTTCATATGGCATTATATTTTCTAGAAGTCTACAAAAACCCCTTCCACAGCAATCTTGTAATCAGATTTTTAGAACTAGTGTTCTAAAATACGCAAGTCCTATTCCACTACAGTGGATCAAATAAAGCTGGTTTGGGAGAAAAGTTATATAAGAGTTATTCTGTCCTAGTTTCAACAAGTAGCTAAAAGGTAGTCTTCTCAAACCCTGATGACCTAAATATAAATACTCAGTGAGCCCTGTACTTTTGAATTAGTGGTTTAGAAGAAAAGAATGATGACCTGGACTATCTGTGGGGAATTGACTGCTTACAGGTACAAATATCTCTCAACTACTTAGGCTGTATCAGGGCTTTTTGGATTCTTTACTAGTTTTGGCAGTAATCAGTATTGAGAAGTTACCAGGTAAGTGAAGCATGGATATGATGTACTTGTATATGCATATACATAAAACATGTTTATAATGTGCTCCATGAATGTGAATGACTGAGAAGTTACATATAATAATGATCACTTTTTAAAAAGACATACTCCAGTACATACATACACATGGATATACATTAATTCATCCTATATTCTGAACTTGGTTTGTGAACTATATACCTCATTTTAACCCCAATTTCTAATTAAGCTACAAAATTACTTTATTCTTTAATTTCACAGGATAATGAACAATTATGGTGCTTGCTAACATCACATAATTTAGTGAAGGACTTCATAGATTTGACAGAACTTGAAACTTAAAGTAATTTTGTTCACTTCAATCTGAAGAATGTGTTCTAAACTAAGGATGTTAGGAATTAACACTAAGCAATGATGTCCATTTCATTCCACAGTTCAAAACACATACCTCTTCTAAAATTTGACAGTCATCTTCCAATGGTCTATTTAAGTCACTGTGAGAATAAGTGGAAAATTCTGCAATCATCATTTTATCTATCAGCTTTTCTAATTCACAAAGCTGTGATCCCAAATGCCTACAAAGGAAGAAGAAAATGTTACATATAGTCATTAAAAATCCAAATTCACTCCACGATTAAGGGAACTATTAGGCAAAACTTTTCTAACTGACAGTACTTGTGCAATAATAGTAAAATAGAGTCCTTTAACTTAACAAAAATAACTGCAGTAGTTTCATGTCAACAATTCTATTTTTCTCTTTAACCTCCAGTAGGAAACCTAGTCCTAGAAATTTCATGACTGTTTTGTCTACTTTTTACAGACAAAATATTCTCTGAGTCTTTTCTTCATTAACCATGTACTAAAAATCAGTACCAGTAGCACCTAAGCCATTTATTTATTCAACAAATACAAACAGCTACTACGTGCCAGGCCCTATTCTGGATACATATAAATATCTGAAGGATTACAGGGAAAGATTTACTGAATTCAATCTCTGTCATCATCAGTTTGAGTTACTGTGCAATATCCCTCAGGTCATTAAAATGAAAATCATTGGAACACAAGACTGAAAACAAAATACTGAGCTACATCTATTCATTAAACATTTTCTCCTAAAATATAATGTTTCTTTTTAATCTACTTTAAATATTTGCAGATCTGGCTTTGGTTAAAGTGAGGACTCTAATCTGGGCCAAGGTGTGGGGGTAGTAAGGGCAAGTATTACTAAAGAGACTTGGAACTTTTAGAAAAAGCATACACTACCCAAATGACAAGAATGGTCTCACGTAGTCCCTGCTCTAGACTAAGGATAAGTACCTGCATATACAAAGAAATTTTTGCCATACAGTCTAATAGCTTCATAAAAACAATGGGCTGAAGGAACCTCTAATTGGTCTAAAATATTCCAAAACTTAAGTGAAATAGGCCAATGGTAAATCTATTTATACACCAGGAGAAAAAAAAATTTAGTTCTGCCTTTGGGGACAATTTAAAAACATTCACACTTAAGTGTGTAAATTTAAGATTAAATTTAAAAATTCATATTTAAATTTAATCTTAAATTTAAACATTTATAATTTAAGAACATTTAAAACTATATATACATTTACTTGAAAAACAAACACTCAATGCCAGCAACTGTGTTTACTGAGACCAAATATAGCACATTAAAAAAAATTAGTTTAAACCATGTGACCTTTTAGACAGATCCATTGTTCTTCTTTTATAAACAACATATGGTAAGTAGTATAGTGATAATTTTGAAAAATCTGATGAGTAAAGTAATGTATAAATTTGCATTTTGCAATATGAAAATTATATTTCTTGCACCTAATTAGAAGACTAATAAGGTTCTCATAAATGGCACCAAACACCTCACAATAAACAAATTTAGAACATATCCACTAATACAAACTAAAACACTGCCATAAGGGGAGTTTGGCAGTGTCTAGCAAAATTAAATAAGCAATTAGCCTTTGACCTAGGAATTTCACTCAGAATCTGTTTCAAAGATACACTGGTAAAAATACAAAAGAACGCATGTTCACTGCAGCACGTCAGTAACTGAAAAGAAATGGCAACAACTCAAGTGTTGACCAATGGGGGCTTGTTGAACACAGAATAGACACTACACACTTTTAAAAGGATTGACGAACACCAATTAATATACTATATACTGCTACAAAGCAGTTTCTCAATCTCTTTTCACTAATGCCCCGTAAGAATTCTTTTTAGACATTTTTATTCCTAATCACCCTCATGAAATTTTAATATCATAGATGTACTATATATGTTTATGTATTGTGACCGTTTGGAGGACCACAAAACACTGTAATGCCCAAGATTTTTTTTCACCCTTCAAGAACAAATTTTTGCTCCCTTGGGGTGATATCCCTCACTGAGAATGCATACTATTAAGAACGCATACTGTAGAGTGATCCCCAGGGTATACCGTAAGGTGAAAACAGAAAGGTGAAAAAAAGTATGTATAGTGTGCTAATGCTTATCTAAGAGGAGGAACAGATGGAGAGATGGATGGAGGGAGGGAGGAGTACATAGATGAATACATGTAAAACTTAAAAATGGTGACATATAGGGATAGGTATGGAGGAAGGAGACCATGATAGAAGTAAAATTGCTCTGAATATTCATTGTTTCATAGATTTGACTTTGGAACCCCATAACTACTTAACATAGTTATAAAACAACATTACATTTTAAAAGATAAACCCTTAACTATCAAAAGCAAATGAAACAAATGAACCTAACTCTATATCCAGTTAGTAGCAAATCTACACAAAGAGGAAATTACTTCAAGTGACTTCAAAACAGTAATTTATCCACTCATTATACAAAGGATATACCTTAAAAAAAAGAAAAGAAATTCTACGTTTATAGTAATCACATTGTTAGTTCTGAGAGCATTCAATTTATATTATGGGATAAAACAAATGAGTAATTATGTTGACATCATTAGGAACCACATTTTTCAGTTTGTTCAAAAGGAGAAATAACTAAGATTGAAGAAGTAAAAACTCCTATAGTCCTGAATTTAAATTGAAACTATCCAGATTTTTTTTTCTTTATTAAGGCAAATTTATTTTCTAGCTCTGTCCACTACAAAGCCCTAGAAGCCAGAACACCTCTGGTACCCAAACTGTAATTTCTAAATACCATTTCCCACTAAAAGAAACTAGAGCTCCTTAGAGAAATAGCAGATTATAAGCCATACCAAAAGAACTCAAGAATAAATTTGAGGAAGCTCTTACAAAAGATAGAACAATTTGAATATTGATAAAAATAAACACAGTAAAGAACTTAAAACACTGCATGTATATATAAACCATGTATATTTATAAAAATGTTTTTTTATAAACTAATCAGTCACCTTTGGAAGATGGCAGATTTTCAGTGAATTATTTTTAAAAGTGCTAAATAAGGGGAGAGAATCTAGAATTTATCCTGCCTATGCTTCTAAGAAATGTCCTTCAGAGTTGTCAAATAATTGTTTGTAGAAATATCACTTTAAGAAAATATTTGTTACTTAATGAATAAGGAAGTATATATTAGAATATCATAATTTGGAACCCATAATGAGATGATAAATCCAGGCAATGATCATCAAATGGATGCTTAATATCACAAAAAGAGAGACAACCAGATATATGCCTCTTGACTGAAATATACAACACTACCTACTAGATACTTCAGACAAAAAGTAAAACTTAAATCTGGTCAAGCCTTAAACCACGCAGATGCAACTGGCAAAATCCAGACTGTGAGAAGTTTCTACAAGACAAATAACTAAATTTCTTCAATTAATATTTTGAAAGGGAGAATATAAGAATGAAAGACTAAACATGTATTACCAAAAGACACGTGAAATACAAGGTTTGGCACAAATAATGCCCCTTTTTATGAGCTGGTAATCTATACCAAATCTTTTATTACAAAATCATAAACATGTATGATTATGATTTTGTAATAAAACCATAACTCAAGTCTGGGCATTACTTCTGCCAGACCCTGAATATTAATCAAATGCAATGTATAGATATTATTTAGATCCTGATTTCAACAAATACAATATAAGAAAGAATTCTGAGAAAAACAAGAAAATTGAACACTATTTGAAAATGTGAATAATATTATTAGTTATGTTTTTAAAAATCCTTATCTTTCAAAGATACATAAAAAAGTATTCATAGGTGAAATAAAATGATGGTTTGGATTTGTTTCGAAGTAATCCAGGAGTAGGGCGAAGGACATAGAGAAAAAAACGTTGGCCATGAGTTTGTAACTCACAGATGATATAAAATTTATCCAGCTTCATACAACTCTCTTCATATAATTCCCTCTATTTTGAATATGTTTGAGTTTTCAGTAATTTTTTTTTTAAGCAGTAACAGGGTAGGTCACAAATCTACACAAAACTTGACTCCTTCTTGATTCTCAATTTTTATGAAGATCAGATTCCTTTTTTAAGGCACACTAGAGGGTAATACTCAGGAATGGGTTACCTTCAGATATGAATGTCTTCAACAAATCCAAAGAGTTATGATGGGATGTCAATATGACTGTATCTACTGATGTTTGGGCAACAAAATAATAAAACTGTCCTTTCAGCATAATAATTTATATTATATGTGAGTTTCCATTTGACCACAGATATTATTGTTCTAAATAACTGAATACCTTCATTTTTATGCATTCTTTTTTTTTTTTTAAGTGAAATAAAGAGACAGTTTATTGAGGGGAAAGTACACTCCAAAGAGGTAGGAGCGGGCTCGAGCAGGAAAATGGCTCAGGAGCCTTTTTATGCATTCTTTAACTAATTTTAAAGTCTGGTAAATATAATAAAAGAGGAGATAGCTATGAATCTCAATACTAACATCAAATAGTATTTATAACATAATCACAGGTATGTAATACACACAAAAAAATGTCTGAACAAATCCTTAAATAAAACTTTCAGAATGAAATTGTTCTACAAGATACATCTATTCATCCTTGCTCTAATTGTTTTTTATATTCTTGACTATTTTCACAATAGATGTAACTGCACATTACTGACTATATCAAAATATTTAATAAGATAAATCTATTAGTTCAACTTATAGGTATGTATCCTAATAATCACATACAATAATTTAGAGTGATGAAAGACATCTACTCAAATGACAGATAACTAAAATATTGCTTTCTGAAAAAGTACTTAAGTCCATATATGCTAAATAAATTGAAACAATTCCAATAATTACTACTTTGACATCCCTCAATTTGTTCATTAATTCAGATCTTCTAAGCTGTATGTTCACTACAAAGACCTCTGCATCGCTTTTATTAACATCAAAGACATATAAACTCAATAAACTCTACAGCAGGCATATCCAACCTGCAGCCCAAGATGACTTTAAATGTAGTCTATCACATATTGTTAAAATATTATAAGATCTGGAGTTCCCTGGTGGTGTAGTGGCTTGGGGCTTCAATGCTGCGGCCTGGGTTCGATTCCCAGTCGGGGAGCTACCCACATACCAAAAAAAAAAAAAAAAGAAAAAAAAATATTATAAGATCTTTTTTGAGAACCTTTTTTTTAGCTCATCAGCTATCATTACTGTTAGGGTATTTTAATGTGTGGTCCGAGACAATTCTTCATCGTGGCCCTGGGAAGCCAAAGGTTGGACACAGCTGCTCTATGGTAAGTAATACTAGTTTCATCAAATAGCAGAAAGTCTGTGTTTTGTTTTGTTTTGTTTTGTTTTGTTTTGTTTTAGCTCCATCCCAGAACACATAATGTGGATGCTTTCTTTTTTATTTTTTTTTTAATGTGGGTAGTTCCTTGGCTGGGAATTGAACCCAGGCCACAGCACTGACAGCGCCAAAGCCTTAGACACCATACCACCAGGGAACTGAGATGCTTTCTTACTACAACATTTTGAAGATCTATATTATAGATTACACCAGGATAAAAAAATTTGTTAAATACCTTTGATACTTCCAGTAATAAAAATCCCTTAAATGAAATCCTGAGTTGACCTTGGATCAATGAAACAATAAGCGGGAACATATAATTAACTGAATGCTTTCCACCTTTTCTTTTAAAAACAAAAAAAGGTATATGACTAGAAAACAAACTAGTTTCATTAATTTTTATCCAAATATCAATTACCATGGTAAGTCCTGACTCAGCAAACCTATAACTCAACTGCCCACAGTTTAACATCTCTCATACTATAAAATTAGCATTGATGTTCCCAGCAATCTATTGAGGCCCTATAAATCCTCAATCAAATATATTAAAAAAGTATATATAGCTCTCAGGTCAGAAGAGACCTGAGTTGAATCTCAACTCTACTGTTTTAGAACTTTCTGTATGACCTGGACCAAGTTAATCTGAGAGTTTCTATGTCTCAGTTTCCTTATCTACTAAATTGGGATAAGATTATGTATCTCATAGGGGTTTTGTTTTGTTTTGTTTTGGGAGGGGTTTAAATAATACATGCAATATATACTTAGTACAATACCTGGTACAAAGTACCAAAGAATTAAAAAATGTTCTTAGGTTTTACAGTAGTGCTGGTAGTAGAGTACTGGTGGTAGTAAGTAGTAAGAAAAAAAAGTTAACAACAATGGTGAAAACAGAGTTTGTACATAAATGTTTACAATAAGAAAGAGCAAATAATAGCACTGCATCTTTGTATTTCAAGGTAACTGAAGGTTTTCTATATCAAAACCTCTAAGATATCAAGGTTCAAATATATTCTTGGCCCATAATGAGACTTCTGTACTAATCTGCTTAACCAGTATTTGAGTGTTATGAACCTTGGCAACACTTTCAGTTAAATTAGTAGAGATCACAAATGATATATACATATTGTTACACTGATTACCATATATATTTATTGCTAATAGCAGAATTTCATTTCATGAGTATTGATTAAAAATACTTGTCTCAATAATTCAAATTGCCCAATTTTGCAACTATTTAGGCAGTAAAATCATTTAAAATGTTTTAAAATTATAAAAATAACATGTACAAAACATACATTTTAATAATTATGAATTATGCAATGGTCATAAATTTCCCACTGTGTAAAGTACTGTTCATGTTCAGAAGAGGAAATCAAATTATGGGATTTTCATATTGATAAAAGATACGATAAAAAAATTATACCCCTAACACATTAGTAGAGCTGGCACTTTAATGCTAAATCCTGAAAAAGTGGAGTGCCTAATGATAATTAAAAATCAGGCTTCTCAATTCTGGTGCATATTAGAGTCTCCTATAAAGCTTTAAAAAATACAGATGTGCATGCCTTATCCTCTAAGAAGTCTCACTTAAGTATGCTATACTTAAATTAAAAAATAAATTATTCTTAGAAAATAACACTTTAGAGTTTGAAATTCCTTTCATTGATTCACTTTACATAAAGAAATCATTATCTAATAAAAGTGGAAATAAAATTTAAAAAAAAAAAAAAAAAAAGCTCTTCTGAGAGTTCTAAAATGCAGCCTGGATTAAGAATTATCGTTATATAGAAACTATAAATGGTTAACTAGGAACAATGATATGGAAAGTAAAAGAACAGAAAGAAGAACAAGAGAATGGTACAATCAAGATATATTTGGTAAGATCCTGGATAATTCAGACTCCATACGTATGTGTGTGACATAGCCCTTGCCCAAGACATTTAGGGCGTATTAGAAAGATTTTTTTTAAAATAACACAAATGACAATAAAATATGGTAGAATGTTATTAAATTTCATTACATAGTATATCCAAGAAGTTCTGGGAGTTCAGAAGTCACAAATATTTATACAAAAAATAGTATCAAGGTAAAAAATATAGAAAGAATGAGAAAAAAGAAAACATACATAAGCATTTTTTACTACCAATGACTAGAAAATACACAATATTAGGTTAATACAGAAAAATCATATACAAATAAGAATATTCAAATTCTTTTTAAATAAATAGACTTTCAATTGTAGTAATCTGACTATTAGAAGATTTTGGTATGAAAGTTCCCTTTAAAAGCACCAGATAAAAACATTATGGCAGAAAGCAAAACTTGGACTGAGATCTATCACATGGAAAGACCATTAACAAATTAATCCAATAGAGTACTTTGATTCTACTGAAAGATTTCTTATTTTAAGACCATATGCTTTTAAAGATATGCCCCTCAAAAATGATTAAAATTTAGTCTCTGGTATGAAAAAATAAGAGAAAAGTGTGTGAAATTCAAGTACAATATCTCTTATCTCCTACTGGGAGAGAATAATCACATTAATGAACTAAGAACACAGCTTACACCACTAATGTTAATAGTAGATGCGACCTATAATGCATGTTATCCGAACTGACCAGACAAAAACATAGAGTTCAAAACTATTCTTATGCTTCCAAATAAAGTTATATGTGTTTAAAAATAGCTATAAAGTTATAGAAGAAAGTAATGTTGGTATTTAACAACTTTATATCAAAAGAAATGATAAAGTCAAGAAAGTAAATCATTAGATAGGCTTTAACAGTTATTAAACAAAACAAAACTGGGTTACAATATGTCAGCCTTAAACTATTTCAACTATGAGACAGTATTCTTCCTTCATTAGAAAAACATGTTTACAGTAATTTTATCTTTGAAAATTATTTACGTATGAAGATATTTATCAGAAGTTAAAAATTCAACATAGTTCTGATATCAAACTTTTATACAGTGAAATTATATTGGAACTGACATTTGATAGGCAGTTTTACAGAAATGTTTTATATGAAGAATAAACACTCTACAAATGTAACTTAAAAAAACTAATAGTAGAAAGATATCTGAACAAAATGTAGACAATCAGAATATTTGACAGTCCTTTTATAAATCATATACAGCAGGTCCTTGAATAATGTCCTTTTTGTTCAACATCCTTTCATTATAACATTAATGAGTAAAAAAAAAAAAAACAAAAAAACAAAAAACGATTCCCAGCTGGGCCCACTGTCTGTGTAATGTTTGCATGCTCTCCCCATATCTGTGTGGGTTTTCTCTGGGTACTTCAGTTTTTTCCCACATCCCAAAGATAAGCACGAGGTGACTTGGCATGTCTAAACTGTCTCATTCTTAGTGAGTGTGGGGGTGGGTGTGAGCATGCCATGGGATGGAAAGATGTCCTGTCCAGGGTTGGTTCCCACCTTGTGACCTGAGCTGCTAAGAGAGGATCTGGCCACCTGCAACACTGAACTGAAATAAGCGGGATGGAAAACAATTATCTTACTTGTTTTTATCAATCCTTCCTAAATGTAAGCACAGCTCACATTTATTTCAATGATTACTACTGCAAGTGTTTTGGGTCTTTATTTAGAAGTTTGGTGATGTTTCTGTGACCAGAAATAGGCCAGAAGAACTTAACTCTTGTTCACAGCAGTTAGCCTATGGTAAAATTGGTTTCATTACGCATGTTTTGCTGTCAGAGTTTGAAACTGACAACACTGAGTACTCACTGTACACCTTCTTATGAAGAACATTTTTTCTTTTGAGTTAAGGTACAAACAAAAAAAAAAATAAGGATGAAAATAAAGGTAAACTTCCTTGGGCTCAAAATAAATAGAAGATTATAAAATTTTCACTCTGTCTTTGAATAAACCATAATCCAATGGGAATAAATATCAATCCTGTTCTTAAATATTCTCTAGATAGCTTTGGATGACTGACTATACTTTTCATCAATATTATTGGGCATAAACTTATGAGTCAAGGAAAATAAAATAAACAGCATGACATTCGGGATAAAAATTAGAGCAGCTTTAGAATTTGTGTTTAGCAGGCAAGCATTCAATCTTTGATTCTATTTCTTAGCACTGTTCTATTCAGAGAATAAAGCAGTCCACTCTGTAGAATTGGCTCCCAATATTCATTACATTCATAATATTACACAGTAGTGGTAACTGAAAATACAGCTTCCATGATTACAGAAGTCTATTTTTCTAAAGTAGTGACAAAAATTAATATTACTTATTTAAAAATATATGTCACATACATTCACAAAAGAAAAACATTTAAAATTTCAGAAGTGAAAGGGAAACTAAAAATCAGTTAGCCACCTTGGGTTTCATGCTGGAAAATCCAATGTAGGCTTCAAAAGACTATGAACCACCTAAAATTGCTTGCAAAATTTTATGTATGTGTTCCAATTATATATCGTAACTTAATAAGAATTTATAACTCAATTAAAATAAATTTATTTTGAAGTTAGGACTACATTAAGTACCTAGTAAGTTTCAGAGCACATATCCTCCATAAAACCTGATAGTTATTCAGTTGTATAAGGTTTGGATGGGTTTCCCAACAAATAGAAATTTCCATAAGGACACTGCAAGCCTGCTTAACTGAATGAAATTTTGATGGCTTGCAAGTGGTCTATCTGTAAATTAAAAATCTGACAGGATCTCACATAAAATAACTAAAACCCTAATCTTAAAATTACTTTCAAAGTAAGAACTTGGGATAAATTGAGTCTTTTCCATCACCATGTGGAATTTTTAGTAACAGACTGCAAATCAGAAATAAATTTCAATAATTATTAAATTTAAAAGCTATTCAAGAACTTGTAAAATTAATTTTAGATATACTAGTATTCCTCCCTCCAACTTGATCTATTTACTATCTTGACAAAAAATCTATTTCAACATTTTCAAAATGTTATCATTTTCAGTTGTGACTGGACTTTCATTGACTTCATCTACTAGAAAATTTAATTTTGCCTCTCTATCCAAATATCTCTATAATTATTGGTACTTAAGGTTTTTGTTTAGCAAAGAGTAAAATATCAAAATGATAACATTACTAAACAAGTTAATCTGGAAGAAAAAATAACCATGTTGCTTTAAATATATTCATACGTCTTTAGCTAATATTACACACTAAAATTTATCCTTTAAAACTTTCTAACATTATTTCTAATGGTTTACTTAATGGACATACCGGAAGCTGTGAATGCCCTGAAGTTCCTGCTGTAGAACCTCTTGTGTTGTTGCTATTAAGTCCAATGCTCCAACAAATTCAGAAGTAGATAACAACACCTGTACTGTAGGCTGAGTCTGGTGTACAGTGGCCATTAACTTCAGTTTATTGTATACTTTAACACAATTATTTCTGGTAAGTGCCAGTCTTAAAATTTGTAGTGATCCTTCACACATTACTTTATCAATCTGTGCAATTTTATCTCGAAGCATTTTTACAGCCTGGGAAGTTTTCTTGAGGTAGTCCTGCAATTCGTGTTGAGAGGTCATTGCATGAAAAAATGCTTCTGAACGTAGAGAGATCTGGTGAGCAATGTTTACTTCCACGATATCCAGATAATGGCTCAGCTTAAGAGGGAAGGAAAAAAAAAATCATGGAGTATTATAAGTATACCTTCCTTGACTACACAAATACCTTCTGAAAATGATATAAGATCTTGACATCTATTTTAAATTCCATTATGTGAACTGTTTAATTATGGGATATTTAAAATTGGGCATAACAAAATGGAATGGAGTTGAAAAGTATAGCCCAAAGACTGATAAATTGAAGAATAGAAAGTGATTTACCTTCTTCTGTTCCTGCCATTACTGCCCTGCCAACATCAACCACTTTCTAGAAAGTAAGAGTACCCCACAGTCATCTCAGATTATAATCTAGTGCCAGAAGTTCTAAGATCTAAGAGAGAATGATCTCCTTAACTCCCACACATAATTGCCAGCAACAACATCATGCAACACTGACCTGACTAAAAGATGATTACGATTACCATTTATTGACCTCCTCCTTGTATGTATCAGGTATTGGTATTTCATATGCATCATTTTCTAATTTTAATAATCTTGAAATACAGGAATTATTATTATTCTCATTTTACAGATGCGGAAACCAAGGCCCAGCAACATTAAATCACTTAAATAAAGTCATGTGGATAGTAAGTGGCAACACTAAAATTTGAATCCAGGTTTGTCTGACTCAAAAGCTAAAGTTCTTTCTACTATACCATGCTGCCTCAAAATGTTAATGAATCCACACAAAAAAGATTGGTGGTCCAATCACAAATTATAAAAAAATACAAAAATTCATTTGGGTCATTTTTTTTCAAGGTTGCTTATTTTACCCTTCAAAAACTATCTTTTTATCAATTTGTTAAAACTTAGTTTATTTTCAATGTATTTTCCTCTTAAAAAGTTGATAAATGCCTTAAACAATCAGTTCATATACATATATTTATTTGTAATACTACCAAGATTAATTGCTACAGTAACATATATTAAAAATGTTTTCTAAATTCAAATAAGGACTTCTAAAACTTGAGCTGTCTTATCTTCCTTTCTAACTGCATGTGACTTTTCTGGTTATATTATCTTCATTATATTTCTATTTCTCTTTCATTTTTTCACCTGTATTTCATCAACCTAAAGCTTAAACTTTAGGCATTATCTCTGAACATCTCTGGAGAATTCACAGCATTAAAGGATTAATGGATTTAGAAGAGATTATTTAGTTACCAAGACTTTCCTTAAAACCATGCAGGATCACATATCTTCAATAAGGCTCCTTCAGTAATCTATTATAACATAAAATCACTTACAAACAACAAATTCTTCCACAATTTAAATCTCTTGAGTTTATACCCTTTTGCTGTTGTTCTTTTCATCTTCAAAACAGTGTTCATTTATTTAACCAAAAAGCAATGAGGGACAAAGATACTAGGGTACACTGTAAGCTAAAACGCACTCTCTTCAGAATAGTAAATGGGAGAATGGGTAACTCCTTTAGGACAGTACAATTTAGAAGGCAGTTTATCCGCTGCTGCTAGTCTGTGAACTGTTGTTTAACAGGTCCATGACAAAATAAAGAACTTTGCTGGCAAGTAAATCAACTACATCACTAAGCCCCACTGTACTGTTTTTTTGTAAACAAACTTTTTAATGAAGGAAGTAGTACAATGATTTACATTTAGTGCAAAACCCTTATTTCATCACAGATCAGCACTTCAGGCAGCAATACAATAAGATACAAATTTCTCTGATCCTGGTTGTAGCACCCTCCTCTTTAAAGCTAGTAAGATAAAACATCTGATGTCAAAGTGGGTTTGAAAGTGCTCTTAGCATCTGTCTTCCACTACTTTTCTAAGAACAGAGCAGAATAAGGAAACAGAATGTAAATACACAAACCTGATTCTGCACCTTACCAAAAAAAAAATCTCCATTACTTTAGTCACTTTAAACATCAGGCACGAGAAAATTGTTTCATTTGAATTTCAAAGGTTTGGGCAACTTATCAATATTCCATTCATCTATTCTTTTCAAAAGCATAATATTTTCATAATTCATTTCCTATTAAAATTCTATAAAGGAAACAATTATTAAAGTATTCCTAAAAGTATCTATATAGATCAATGAGATTTTTATTGGCTTTTGTTTTTCTCTTTTAAAGTATTATTCTACCAGGACCTATACTTAGAATGTGAAACAGCAGTCTGGGAGTGAGCCTATGTCCATAAACACATCATTTTCATTATATTTATGAATTTGTTCTTACTAAAGGAAAATCTTCATAGGTTAAAATGTTACCAAAAGAAAAATTAAATTCATTTTCATTTTTCACTGTAAAAAAAGAAATATTCATGATTCTTTCCCTACATTTCTTCTCCTACTCTCCCCAAGCTAGTCCTTTCTTTAGTTACTGAGGACTAGACCTAATTTATTGAATAGTCTTCTTGAGACAAGCTTTCATACTGCCAGGAGATGTCACTAGACTAAAACAAATGTTTTCTTTTCAGTTTAAGAACCACAGTTTTAGAAAAATTCTAAACTGAGTGCTGAGGAAAAATGGAGATCATAGGTCTTTACTTCCTGTTTAAATTTTAAAAGATTCTTAATATGTGAGTTAAGATATTTTTGAAGTTCTACATTTTAAATGATGTTCAAGATGTTGACTTCTGAAATATAGAACACTGTAAAAAAGGTTTAAACTGCTGACTAATTACATCAAAAGACTAGGCTTTACAAAGCTGAAACTACAATAGGAATATTGATACGATATTTTTGCTTCAAAATAATCACCCTTATTGTGTAAATGAGAAAAAAATAGCACCTCAGGAAAAATTAATTTTCTATGCTTTAAATGATAAAGAATATAAAAATTGGCCAATATGCTGTTTGGGATAATCTTAAAGCTATTCCAATTACAGCTAATTATCTAATATATCCTTTCAACTGAAATTCTATTGATCCATATCAATTGCTGTTTCAGTTAAGAAGCACTCAAACAATAAGCTTTCCCTTTTTTACCAACTGTATTCCATGAATCAAAATACTATTACTTTATCAGTTAAGATTTAAAGGCTTATAATTACCAGTAACAATAAAATAAAAAGAAGTAGCACTTATTAAATAACTAACTCTGAACCCACATCAAGTAGTACCACTTAACTAGAATGAAGTTTTCTACAAGAAAAAAGTAAAAAAGAAAATACCTTTTCTTGTAGCAACTTTGAGGAAGCTGCATCACGATTTCCTTTTCCACCAGCAGTATTAAAATGAGACCATGGTAAAACTGAATTAAAAGTTAAGGAATCGTCCAAGGCAAAATCTGGTTTCATAAAAATCTATTAAAAAATGCATTTCCCTCAATTAGATAAATATTTTCTTAACATCCATTATCACTTCTAATATCATAAGACCATAAACAATAATTAATTTGAATCTCAAGCATAAACAACAAAAGCAAATGATAACAGGTTGAGTTATTTACATAAAAACCTGTACAAAAATGTAGAAATGTCTCATCAAGCTACAAATGCTCATGAAAGATAGGAAAAGGTTTTCTTTTTGCCTTTACCAGTGGAGATGATTATTCAATTAGAACATGTTCAAACACACCAATGCAGTCCCACAGGACACATACCAAAGGAAGATACATAGTTACCCTAAAATTTCCATATTATTTCCCATTGATAGTGTTTTTTAAAGAATGCCAAATACCAATTTCTCTATACTTATACTTTGTCCTGCTCAAAATTCTTTCAAATTGGTTTTATAGATTAGACATACACAAATTTTAAAACCAAAACAAATTCAATTTTATGAAAAGATTACACCTTTCTCTTACATATCACATCCATCTGGGTACTAAATTCTACTCATTATATTTCCTAAATGTCACCTGAATCCTGTTTCTTTTGTATCTCCACAGCATTTTATCAGTGCAGCTCTTCATTAGCTCTGGATTACAGTAAATGGACACTTACTGCTGTCTTTCCCCAATCTATCCACTATATTCAAATGCAAGTATAATTGAATTAACTTTTCTGTTTAAATCTCTCAATGGATTCCTATGGCCCACAGACTAAACTCTTCAGAATGGCATCAAAAGCCCTTCATTGTTTGGAACCCACTTATCTATTTATATCTTGCTACTCTTGCTATTTACAAGTTAAGTTCCAGCAGTATCCAACTATCTTCCATACCCTCTTATGCTTACGAATCTTTATACATGTTTTTGGCCTAGAATGTCCTTTTTTGCTTATATTCCTAGAGAATAAGACCCAATCAAAAGGGCAAACATCTCTGTGTAATGGCACAGAGATTAATCACCCCACCTCTGAACACAAGTACTTATTTATCTCATACTTCACAAAATTTATTTCATATGTATATCACCCCCTGGAATATGTTCCTATAAAACTGGATTTATAGCTTATTAATTTTTGTATCCCCAACACCTAGCTTAGACCAGAAACATAGTTTAATCAATTAATTACTTAATTAATTTCTATGCTGTAATTTATTATATTTACTGATTCATTTTATCTTTATCCAAAAATTGTTATGGATGTGATAGGAAAAAATCTAACTACGCATGAGTATATTTTCCAGTCACTTCTTTAGTATAATTGAAAGTACTGGTTAATTCAATAAATATTTATTGATTATCTAACTTTTATGCTAAGCACTGAGGGGAAAACAAAAAGAAGTTATTACAGAGGTACTAATCTCAAGGATCTTTAGTCCAAGGGATGTGATAAAATATATACATAAATATAAGTGGAAGAGTGACAAATGCCTTTAAAAAAGGCGGCTGGGATCTAGATAAAATGCTATGGGAATTTGGCAAAGGAGGCAATTATCTTCAGGTGGGAGGAAACGTATTCATGAAAAGATGCCATTTAAGCAGAAGACTATAAAGGATTAGATATGGGGAGATGACAGAAGTCTTGTTGACTAAAGGAACAGTGAAAGTAAAGCTTGGAGCTAGCAAAAAAGTTTCACTGAAGTAAAGAATGTGTAAAGATTACTAGGCAAAAGTTAAGAGTGTGACTGTGATGGAAATAAATAATTAAGGGCCTTAAATTACAGCGTTTGAATTTTACTTTACAGAAATCAAAGACTTTAAAAATGACCACCCTCTCCTTTTTGTTTCTGTCTTTTATCTGTCTCTTCTCACCCTAAAAAGCAATTACTACAGATCTCTTTAAGAATCTGATGAATACAATGGATTCTTTCCCCAGAAAAAAAAAAACCCCACCTACTGTGTACCTCTATGAAATTTTTCTTACAAAGAAAATATCCTTTAATAATTTGAAGGGATAATAACATCAACAAAATTCTTTTTTTAGAATGGAGAGATTTTAAACATATTTGTAGGTTTCAGTGATGAAGAAGTTTGCAAACGAGGGAGAAGAAATATGATGCAGCAAGGTCCCAGAAGATTCAAAGTGTCAGAAAACAGCCAAATGAAAGCTTCTTGCAAGGCAAAATTAAAGATCAAATGTTAAAAAGCAGTATTCCATTTTTAAAATAAGTTTTATTACCTTAGGTACTTGCTCGAGATCAATCCTGGATTTATCTATGAAAAAAAAGAAAAGAAGATAATATGAGTTTTTAAACTTGTTTTCATTTTGATGCCATAAAATATATTTTGACAGATTCAATACCACACTAGGTCACAAATAAATAACCAATTAAGTTTCTTCCTTCAACAAGTATGTATCAAGCACTTCCTGTATGTCTGGTAGTAGGCAAATCACTGAATCAGCCACATGTCTCAAATAATTTTAAACAATTATACAACAGCAATAAAACTACTAAATATATTTCAATTCTTTTTTAAATGGACACGGAAAGCTTCATGTTATCTTATTAAGCTCTGGTGAGATTAAGTTTGGCATGCTATATAGTTTTTAAAAATAAAGTCTATCGCTTCTCAGCCTTTTGGCTAAGATCAAGTGTAAAAATAAAGTCTAAAATAGGAATAGTGTCTTTTTATTGTTCAGAACATCCACCATCCCATCCAATATTTCTTTTGATCAAAGATTTTTAATACCATATTAATTTTCTTCTCATACATTTTTATTTGTATCATCTACAAACTTATCTGCAGCTGAACCTACTTTACCTTCTTCTCATCAATCAGATCTCAGACAAGGTACCCTCCTTTCCAAAAATAATCTTTCTGCATTTGGACTCCATCCTTCCTCCTCTTCTGTAAGTTCACTTCATCAATTACTCTACCTCTCATCGTATCTTCAACCTCTTCTCCACTTCTAACAGCATTTTCCTCTCTGCATATAAAAATGTTCAGTTCTCTCCCATTAAAAATAAATAAATAAATAACAGGGTTCAGACTAGGCTGAGGCAAGGGAGGACTTCAGATGCAAAATTTAAGGAAGGACTTACTCTCGGGGTTATGCAAATGCCTCTCTTGCTTCATCTAGTCCTGGCCATGCAAAAAACATTATTCCACTGTATTCCCTCTGTAGTTAATACCTGGTATCTCAAATTTCAAATTACATCCATGTTGGCAGTCTCCAATTCTTTCTCTTGTATTCACCCCTTAATGTATAGTATTAAGGTTTCTGTAACCACTACTCCAGTTTAAATGTCCTCTCTAAGATCTCCTAAATTGCCAAATCCACAGAGATTTCTCAGTGGGCAAACTGATCTATCTCTGAAGGATACTGATACTGAAGACTAATCATTTTCACTTCTTTGAAATTCTTACTACCTTTCATTTCTAAGGTGGATTTCTTTCTTGGTTGACTCTCCTATTTCTGATTACTTCTTTTTAGTCTCCTTCACAGGTACTTCATTTTCTATCCATCTCTGAAATGTCACAACTTCCTACTGTCCTATCATCAGTTCTTTTCTCACTATCCAAATACTCCCTGGGTGATCCCATTCATGCCATTGGATTTAATTACCATACTATTGTCTAGCATATTGCCTATAATAATGTTTACCATACCAACAGCTCCAGGTTACATACCCAGGCATCTCTGCAAAAGTGCAATTAAACCTGCCTCCATCTCAAAATTCCTCCTCTGATATTGCCTCTTTCACTGAATTGCACATAACCTAGCCTGCTGCCCATGCAAGAAACCTAGGGAGTCACCCTTGAATCAATTTGCTGCATAACCAACAACTGACTGACTACCAAAACCTGTGCCTCAATCTCTCAAAGGCCTAATTTCCTCTCCATTTTCATTATATCTGCTATTGTGGTTACAAGATTTCTCCCTTACATTATTGCAATAGTCTCCAACGGCCTCTTTGCCTACAGTTTTATCACCATCCATAAATTTATTATCCACAACTGTTTTCCTAGTGAAATGTACAACCATAAATCTGATCGTGTCTGGTTAAAAAGATTTTATACCTCTACACTGCTTTTAGAAAAGGAAAATTCCTTAGCATGGCATACAAGGCTCTTGTGACTCCCACCTATTTCTTCAGCTTCATTTCTTGCTCCCAGCCAAGGCAACATACTGAACTCTTGCACTCCCTTGAATATGCGAATTTCTCTCGATTCTATGACTTTGTATAAACTGTTCCCTCTTCCTGGAATGCCTTTTCCCACAAAAATCTTTCTCGATAGCTAGTTTAAAACACAGACAATCAACTCTAGGAAGTCTTTTAAGGCAAAGTAAGGAGCTCTATACAATCATACTATGCTGAACTTACTGCTTGATATACAGTGCTGCAATTTTTACTTTATTTAAACTTACTCAGGAGACCATCAGCTTCTTGATGACAGAGACTATTTCCTACTAATTTATTTTTAAGTAACAAGCAAAATACCAAGCACCCAGATATTATTTGTTGAATTGAAGAACATCACTACCATTAGACCCAAGATTTTTCTCTTAAAAGCTTTTAGAAAAGGTTATGATTATAAGCTATAAAAATTTCACTAGAAATAAAAATTACAGGTGTGATAATCAACAAGGTCCCAAAATTAAGATTTTGTTCACTGATATTTATGCTATGCTATAAACAGCACATAGTCATCTACATATTACCTACAAATAGCACATAATCATACCATGAGTATGTAAGAGAGTCCTGTCAAAGGTATCTTTAGGAGGACAAATATTCTTGCATCTCTCGTGAATCTTCTCTCTCTAGTATAAAAGGACAATTAAATAAAAATGTTATCAAATACTATGTAGGAATATGAGTACTCAAAGCATCAAAATGTTTCACAACAGAATTTAAGAATATATTAAATTAGTTCTAAGATTTTTAAATATGAAATCACTAGCCTCTTGAACTTAAATACAAATAAAATACTTAATAAACCAAATATCACTGAAATGTATGAACACCTATATACTTTTACTACTCCTATTTTACATAATTATAGTAAAATCTCCATAAAACTGAAATGTGGGAAAGCAAATGAAAAATTCTTATATAACAGAAATCAAAAAAGAATTATTTTTTTAAAACAAGGAAGAAAATCTGACAGCCTATTCATATCTAAGATAGAAAGGTAGACACTTTGAGTCAAAAAAAAAAAAAAATTCCACTCTGATTTCAGATTAGATGACCACTAAAAACAATGTTATGTTTTTCAGATACCAAAATTGCTGGTATTATAATTGGGATTGCATTGAATCTATAGATCAACTTGGAAAAAAAAGACTTGTTGGCAATATTGAGTCTTCCTATCCATGTGCAAGAAATCTCTCTCCATTTATTTAAATCTTTGATTTCTTTCATCAGAATTTTGGAGTTCTCCTCATACAGATATTATACATACCCTGTATTTTGTTTGATTTATACCTAAGTACTTCATTTTCCTTGGTGCAAATGTAAATGGTGTTGTGCTTTCAATTCAAATTCCAATTATACATCATTAGTATATAAGAAAGCAATTAACTACTGTAATAGTAACCTTGTATCCTGCAACCTTGCTATAATTGCTTATTAGTTCCAGAAGATTCTTTTTTGATTCTTTGGGATTTTCTACATAAATAATCACGTCATCTGCAACTAAAGATAGTTTTGTTTCTTCCTTCTCAATCTGTATCACTTTTATTTCCTTTTCTTGTCTCATTGCATTAGTTAAGGTTAAAAAAGAAGAGTGAGAAGGAACATAATTACCTTGTTCCTGATCTTAGTGGGAAAGCATCCATTTTCTTACTATTAGCTGTAGGGTTTTTACAGATGTTCTTTATCAAGTTGAAGAAGTTCCCCTGTATTCCTAGTTTGCTGAGAGTTTTTTCTTTTATCATGAATGAGTATTGAATTTTGTCAAATGTTTTCTCTTTATCTACTAATAAGAACACAAAATTTTTCTCCTTTAGCCTGTTAATGTGCTGGATTATACTAATTGCTTTTTCAATATTAAACCAGCCTTGCATATATGGAATAAATCACAATTAGTCATGGTATATAATTCTACTTACAAATGGTTGAGTTTGATTTTCTAATATTTTGTTAGAAATTTTTGCACCCAAATTCATAAAAGATACTGGTCTGTAGTTTTCCTGTCTTATAATGTCTATCTAATTTTAGTAGTAGGTTAATCCAAGTCTTATAGAATAAATTAGAAAGTATCTCCTTTGGTTCTATTTTCTGGAATAGATTACCAAGAATTTTCATTTTGAGAGATTATTATTGATCCAATTTCTTTAGTAAGTATAGGGCTATTCAGAGTATGTATTTCTCATGTGTAAGTTTTGGTGAATCATGTCTTTCAAGGATTGGTCCATGAATTGGTCCATGAATTGGTGCATTTCATCTAGATGATCAAATTTGTGGGCACAGAATTATTCATAATATTCTTTTATTATCCTTTTAATGTCCATGGTATCATTAATGATGTACCCTCTTTCATTTTAATATTAGTAATTTATGTCTTCTGTCTTTTTTTCTTAATTAACCTGGCTAGAGGCTTATCAATTTTACTTATCTTTTCAAAGAACCTGCTTTTGGTTTTGCTGATTTTCTCTACTGATTTCCTGTTTTCAATTTCACAGATTTCTGCTCTAATTTTTATTATTTCTTTTCTTCTGCTTACTTTGGATTTAATTTGCTCTTCTTTTTCTGGTTTCCTAAGGTGGAAGATTAGATTATTAATTTTATATCTTCCTTCTTTCCTTATACATACAGTTAATGCTATTAAATTTCCCTCTAAGCACTGTTTCACTTCCATCCACACACTGTGCTAAATTTCTATCAACATTTCCTCAAGCTCACCGATTCTTTCCTCTGCCATTTCAAATCTATTAATGAATCCATCAAAGGCATTCTTCATTTCTGTTTCAGTGGTTTTGATTTCTAGCATTTCCTTTTGATTTTTCTCTTAGAGTTTCCAACTCTGCTTACATTACCCATCTATTCTTCCCTGTTGCCTACATTTTCCACTGGAATGCTTAGCATATTAACCATAGTGTTTTAAATTCCCAGTCTGGTAATTCCAAAATTGCTGCCATATTTGTCTTGTTCTGGTACTTCTTCTGCCTTTTTTTTTTTTTTTTTTGAGACTTTATTTTTTAATTACTTTTGACATACAATATTATATTGGTTTCAGGTGTACAGTACAATGATTTAGTAACTTACTAAATCCTCATTCCCATATATGTAGTTCCCCTCTAACACCATACATAATTACTACAATGTTATTGACTACATGCCTTATGCTGTACTTTACTTCCCTGTGACTATTCTGACTGCAAATTTGTACTTCTTGATTTTTGCCCATCCCCCCAGCTCTCCATCACCCCAACAAATGACACCACACAAAGTTACTACAACCTTATTGACTATATTTCCATGTTATACTCTTTATCCCCATGATTATTGCCTTCTAACAACCAAAGTAAAGTTCTCAATCCCTTTCCCTTATTTTACCACTCTACCATCCTTCCTTCCATCTTAAAGAAGTCCCTCTAATATTCTTTCCAGTACTGTTTTGGTGATGATGAACTCCTTTAGCTTTTTCTTGTCTGAGCAGCTCTTTATCTGTTCTTCAATTCTGAATGCTAGCTGGATACATTAATCTTGGATGTAGATTCTTGGTTTTCATCACGTTGAATATTTTCTGCCATTCCTTTCTGGCCTGCAAAGTTTCTGATGAGAAATCATCTGAGAGTTGAATGGGTGTCCACTTATAAGTTACCGCTTGCATTTCTCTTGCTGCTTTTAGAATTTTCTCTTTTTCTTTAGCTTTTGCCATTTTAATTATGACATGTCTTGGTGTGTTCCTGTTTGGGTTCATCTTGTCTGAGACTCTCTGTGTTTCCTGGGCTTGCATGTCTATTTCCTTCACCAGGTTCGGAAATTTTTCAGTTATTATTTCTTCAAATAAGTTCTCCATCAGTTGCTTTTGTTCTTCCCCTTCTGGTAAGCCTATCATGAGAATGCTGTTACATACTTAATGTTGTCCCAGAGAAATCTGAAACCATTCTTATTTTTTGTGGATTCTTCTTTCTATTTGTTGTTCTGATTGGGAGTTTTCTGCTGGCTTTTCTTGCAAATCAGTGCTTTGCAATTCTGCTTCATCTAGTCTGGTGACTCCTTTTATTCCATTTTTCATTTCAGTTATTGTAATATTTATCTCTGCCTGGTCATTTAAAATGGTCCTCCTTTATGCCTTCTCTCTCTCTCTGTTGAAATTATCATTCGGTTCCCTGTGCATTTTTAGAATCATTGTTTTGAGCTCTGTCTCTAATGGGTTGTTTGTCTCTATCTCTTTTACTTTGATTTTCTGTTGTATGAATTTATTTTGAACTCCCTTTCTCTGGTTTCTCATTCTAGCAGTCTCTCCATTTGTAGATACTCTGTTCCTTAACCCAACACTTGCTGCTGTAGTTTCTTTGGTGTTCGCTGCTGATACTAGGCAGAAGGGAAGAGGAGGCCAGGCTTTGTGCCTTTGTTTTCTTCCTGGGGCAGCAGAGCTGCACAGGTAGTGTGGGCTTATGCCTTTCTGTTCTCGAGTTTGCCCTTAGACTCTGCTGGTCTCTCAGACCATGCTGATTGTAGGCAGAGAAAAGTGCATGCAGCATGCTCTTTCTTTGTCCTTCCTAGCCCAGAGCAAGGTCACCTTGCGGCTGCTCATGGCCTCCATCACTTTCCCTCCTCTTGGAACTGGAGTGAAGTTGGGCAACTGCATCTCGCGGACCAGGTCTGCACCTCCTGGGGACCAAAGTGAGGTGTGGTTACGGTGTTTCAGAGCCCCCTGCCTCTGGGCCTCCTTTTCTCTATCCTGAGGACCAAGTGAGGTCCAGAAAGCTCATCCAAAGCCTTCTTCTTCCTCTTCCCTTCCCCAGTGGTAGAGTTCCAAGTGGGACCCACACATAACCCATGTGTCTGCCTTCTCCCTTTTTCTGCTCCATATGCCCCTCTGCCCACCTGTAGGTAATTTGATGTGAGAAGTGGGTTTCTTAGCTGTGTTTGTGTGTTGTGCAGGGAGTCCTTAGTTGAGTTAGAGATGTTTTATTTGTTGTAATCCCCAGGGAAGTTTTGCAGAGGTCCCCTCTAATGCTGCCATTTTGTTGCTCCTCTGTCCTGCCTCTTTAAATGTGTATTTTTGTTGTTGCTGTTGTTTTTGTCTTTAGTATATGTTGTAATTTTTTGCTCAAAGCTAGATATGACACACTGGATAAAAAGAACTACGGTAAATAGGTCTTTAGTGTGAGGCTTTATATTTATCTGGCTAGGAACAAGGCTGCATTTAATGCTTGCTGTAGCTATAGGTGTCAGGGGCTAAAATTTCCTCTGGTGTTCTTGTTTTTGTCTCCCTTGCTATCTTTAGAGACTTCTTCTTAAATAAAGTCTGAGACATGCAGTTCTTTCAGCTGTATTCCCCTACTATTATAATAAAGGTGGCCTATTGATGTGGTGGTAAAGTGTGGCAGGATGGGAAGCATTCCATAGTCCTATGATTAGGTCTCAGTCTTTTAGTGAGTGTGTGTCCCTGGGTTGCGACCCTCAAAAAGCTGCTCAGCTATTGATTCTCACTTTGTTCAGATTTTTTCTTGTGATGAGGACAGAAGTAAAAACTTCCAAGCTCCTTACATGCTGAACCAGAAGTATTTTTATCTCTTTAAGAAACTAGAAAACTGCTTTCCAAAAGAGTTGTACCACTTTAAATTCCAACTAACAGTATATGAGTTTTAGTCACTCCACCAGGGCTGGTAGTAGGGTGAGGCAAGCAAGGAGCCAAGGGTGCAGTATTTAAGGAGGAACCTACTCTCAGATTCTGGTGCCCCTTCACAGTTTACACCTTAGACACCTCACCTGCCTCACCTGCCTCATACTGGCCCAGTCTTCCACATCCTCATCAAAAGGTATAAAAACATGTGCAGACTTGGTATTTTTTCCTTAAATACTTAGTAGAATTCAGCAGAGAAACCAGGTGGACCTGAGTTTTCTTTGTGGAAGGGTATTAAACTATACATCAATTTCTTTTAATAAATATAAAGCTATTTGAGTCACCTATTTCTTCTTGAGAAAGCTGTGGTAGTGTCATTCAAGAATTGTCAGTTCATCTAAGTTGTTAAATTTACTGGCATAAAGTTCATAATATTTCATTATTAGCACTTTAATCTCTATAGAATCCATAGGGATGTCACCACTCTGTTATTGGTGATTTGTGTTTTCTCTTTTTTCTTTCTAATCAGTATTACTAGAAGTTTGTCCATTTTATTGGTCTTCTCAAAGAAATAATACAGAAAAAATATAGAAAAATCCATCTTTGGGTTTCACTAATTTTCTGTTTTGTTTCTCGATTTTCTATTTCACTGATTTAGACTTTGATGTTTCTTTCTTTCTTCTGCTTATTTTAGTTTAATTTTGCTCCTCTTTTTCTAGCTTTGTAAGGTGAAAGAAAGCTCAGGTCATTTATCTGAGAACATTCTTCTTTTCTAATACTACATGCATTTACTGCTAGAAATTTCTCCCTAAGTTCTGCTTCCCACTGAAGAGATCCAAAATTTTGTGACACTGAGGCCTCCTTTTTGGGATACTGATTTTAAGCTTTTTATTAAGAAACAAGACCCAGAAAGAACCTTTGGCTGTCCCCTTCTTTCCTACCCAAAAGATTCAGATAGAAAAACTTGCTTCAGGAGGGTGGGTGATCTTGGGGTGTTGTCTTAACCTAATTTGAATTAAGTATGGTAAATAGGAAAGCTTCAGGCAGTGGCTTATTAAATAGATAACCTCAGTGTCCTATTACTTCTGAGTAGCCTAGCAAGAATTTGTCTGCCATGAGTGTTCTACTCTTGCTCAACTACCTGTAAATTACCCATTCTCACTAATGCCCCCTCTCCCCTTTCTCTTTTGTCCAAAAATGTCATATCTACCCAATAATGCCTCAGTGTCTTTGAAATTTTCATGCCTGTGTGAATTCCCCATGTGCATGTATTAAATGTTTATTGTCTTCTGTTAATTTGATTATTAGCCTAGCTAAAACTTAGAAGGTTAAATAAAAGCATTAATTATTTTTGGCTCCCACACCGCAAATCCTGATATGGTGTGTTTTCATTTCCATTCAGCTCAAACTACTTTCTAATTTTCCTTTCTTCTTTAACCCAAATTTTATTTAGAAATGTAAGCTTTGGTTTCCAAATATTTATTGATTTTTCCATTCAGCTATTAATTTCTGATTTAATTCTACTGTGATTGGAGAATATACTCTGTATAACTTGAAGCCTTCTAATGTAACATTTGTTTTATGGCCCAGATTATGCTCTATTTTGATAAATGTTCCAAGAAACACCTGAGAAAATGGATTCTTCTGTGTTGCATGGAACACATTCTTTCAATGTGCTCTTTCAAATTAAGTTAGGTTGGTTGATAGTGTTCATATACAGCATATACTTGCTGACTTTCTGTTTGCTTGTTCTATCATTTGAGAGACAAGTACTGAAATTTCCAACCATAATTGTGAATTTGTCTATTTTCCTCATAAAGTTCCCAGGTTTTGCTCTATGTGTTTTGAAGCTCTGTTATTAGGGGCATAAACATTTAGATTTACTATATCATCTTGATTAACTGACACCTGTATCATTATAAAATAACTTTTATCCCTAAAATCTGTTATTGATATTATTAACACAGCCACTCCCGCTTTTTTTGACTAATGTTAACCTGGGTATACTCATAGCCTTTTCCATCCTTTTACTTTTAAATGTTTTGTGTCTTGGTAGTTAACCTGTATTTCTTATAGGCACCATATAGTTACCCCCATGTTTTCTCATCTAATCTCACAATCTATGACTTTTTATTGGGGTGCTTACATTTACATTTTAATGTGACTACTAATAGGGTTATGGTTTCAGTCTATTATCTTGATGTTTATTTTCTTTTTGTCTTATTCACTCTTTGTTCCCTTTCTATTCTTCTTCTACTTTTGTTTGGATTGAGAATTATTTTATTCCATGATATCTCTTCCATTGGTTTATTAGACATAATTCTGTGTTTTGTTATTTCAGTAGTTGCTCCAGGGTTTATTGCTTATACACCCTGCTAGAAATCTAAGTTTGCAATGAGGGAACGAGTGTTTGTTCTCTGCTGAATCCCTAGTTTTTAGAACAGTGCCTGTCACATTGAAGGCACGCAATACATATTTAATCAATAAATGTATAAACAGAAAAGCCAAATTGTAGGTTATGATGTGTGACATTAGAAACCATCAAAAAGAAGGCATATTAAAGCTCATCCACTGGGAGTTCCCTGGTGGTGTAGTGGCTTAAGGCTTTGGCGCTGGCGCTGTCAGCGCTGCGGCCTGGATTCGATTCTTGGCCATGGAACTACCCACATACCAAAAAAAAAAAAAAAAAAAAAAAAAGCTCATCCACTCAACAACATCCAGACAATTAGGGGAATTACTGAAAACAGAACACAAAAATTCTAGACAGTATATGGCAATATACACATACAAAAGTAAATAATATTTGCAAGTTCTGTACAAAAAAATTGGGTAGTACTAAAAATGAACTAGATACTATTATATGTAATGCCAATTATATAGCCAAATCATAAAAAGAACAAAGTAATCAAGTGAAATAAAATTAGCTAAATGTAAATTAGGATGGCACATTAAAAAAGTATTAAAAGGAAGAATTATAAAATTATAAACAAATATCCCCTACACAAACTTCCAGTTATAAAATAATTAAGTCATAGAGATATACTATAAAGCATGGTGATTATAATTAATAAACTCTTGCACATTTGAAAGTTGTTGAGAGTAGATGTTAAAAGTCCTCATAAGGAAAAAAATTTTTTTGTAACTCTGTATGGTGATGGATGTTAACCAGACTTACAGTGATCCTTTAACAACATAAACAAATAATGCATTATTATGTTGTATCCCTGAAACTAATGTTATGTCAATTATGCTCAATTAAAAAATAATTTTTAATATCCCCTGTAACATTTTAATGATGGATTTTTAAAAAGATTGAAATGGTAACTAGAATTATATTGGTAAGTCACTAAAAATCAACTACAAGTCATCTCAAACTTTGCATTGTACTCAGTTCTTACTCTTAGAACTGAGTTTAGAGTAACATCTCTGGAGATGTTTAAGACCATCTGCTAGAGCTACAATGTTCTAATTAAATTGTTTATGGCAAATGAGAGACATAAAAACAGTTCCAATCTGCTCATTTCTTAAACCACACAAATTATCTGGGCTTTACAGGCCTAATAGAACCATTTTCTCCTTGGTAAGTACAGTGGGTTTCTAGATAAATCGTAGTACTATTAGAAATACATCATGGTGAAAAATTACTACAGTAAGAGAAATATATTTTTATATATCTAAGCAAAGAATTAAATATAACCTAGGACAGAATGTGTATGAACAGAAAAAATACCACAGGTACTTCAAAAACTATTGGCCAAAATCTATAATAAATCAAACTAAAAATCTATTACTTTTTACCTGATTATAACTAACTTCAAAATTAAATATTACCTGAGAGATTTCCTGTTGATATACTGTAAAATTTTCCTTGCCGATCTGTGGGAGGTAGAATGAAGGTATAACTTCAGTGTCCACAAAGTCCAATCCCCATGTTTTTGTGAAGAAGTCAGATTCTCTTTTTGCTAATCTAGGATCATTTAATGCTGCTGGGAGATTTACTTTGGAATGATATATAGTCCATCTATGTTGATCTGTAACTAGAGATGGGGCAACACATACACTACTTGAATCACCTGTAAAAAGTAAACAAAGAGAACCCTGTAAAGTCCTATGTTTGAAAGTACATCCTAAAAAAATAAAAATGCTTAGTTTCTACATTATACAAAGCATTCTATATTATACTAAACTAAACTCTCTTCTATAGCAAATGTTTTAATAAAACTCACTCTGATTAATAAATTTGAGCTTTCAGCATCAACTGCCAAAGGAGAAAAAACATGTACAGGATAAAGGATATGGAAAATTTGAGGGCCAAAGTTACAGGGTGGGTTGGATGATAAAGAAAGCCTTTCATTAATTACTTTCCTTACTATACAATTTCTCTTTTTTCGACATCAAAAACTCTTCTACCTTCTATTGCATATCTGCTATCCTTTAATACTCCAGTTTTTTTCATACGTAGGCCTTTTTTCTATTGTACTATGGCAGACAATATTGGTTCCAATATTCTTTGTTGTTGTTGTTGTTGTTGTTTTTTGTTGTTGTTTGATAGCTCCCTGGCTGGGAATCGAACACAGGCCGTGGCATTTTTTCTTGGGTTTTTGTTGTTGTTGTTGTAGTTGTTGTTGTTGTTGTTGTTGTTATTGTTTTTTGGTTCCAATATTCTTTCTTTGACTTATAATTAGATAACATAAATGCTGCTATGGCATTAATCACAGAGGAAAGAAGAGTATACAGATGATTCTTATTATTCCCCATAGTTCTGTTCTAGAAAGTCACTAGAACACTTAATTATCAAATACCGAACCATCACTCGCAGTGGAAATACAGGGTTAGATTCTTACAAGGCTAAGGTCACAAAATTTTCAGCAGCAGATCAATACATAATCTTGTGTGAGTTTCTTGTTTTAAGACACTTTATTTAATATACATTGATTAACATTGAACTCATGGCTAACACCACCATAACTCATACCTAAACAAAGCTCATAATAACATGCATATTTTCTTCATATGGCACATTACAGACTTCTTGTGCTTAGGAGCACTAGAAAGCACTTCAGCACTACATTTGGGAACTACTTTAAAAATGCAAAATCACCAACAAAAAGCACAAAACTGCAAAAAATATGCCACTAAAAAATGGACCACAAAAAGGACACTTGTTTATGGCATGACAGCTGTAACAAGAAGGCAGAGCGTTGCCTTGACTTCAGGTGGCAACATGTGCATCAGGTGATTTAAATTTTTTACTCCTCTGAGCATACAAATGACCACAAAAGTGCCACAGATATGTATTTGGGGGTTACAAATAAGTTTTAGGAAGTAGGCAAATCTGCAAAGATGAAATCTACAAATAATGAGTACTAACTACACTATGTTTAACTAAACAGCTTTCAATCTGTACCTATATTTTTAAAACTTTTTTTTTTCAGTTTATGTAAGTAACTTCTTTTATGGAAATGCATGAAAAGAACTATGAGGAATATATTCAAATTTCCTAATCGACTTACTTCCAAATTATTTATATCTTTTTAGTTTTAACGTCATAAAAATTACTCTCTTCAGATAAGTATATGAAATCTGACTACTCACTTAAATACAAATCCTTGGTAAAAGTCCTCAAAAAAAAATTACCTGTAGGTTCCTTGGGACACACATCTGGCAGTGACTGCACAGGTCGAATGTGTTTTGTTGGATCTACCTCTTTTTTAAAGAAAACATCACTGCTGCTTCCTTGAGGCACTGGTGAAGAACTGTGGCTTGAGGCCATTGCATAAAATCACCACTCAACTGAAAATGAGTAAAATAACAATAATCAGGACACTTAACACAAATCAAAATTCATCTATAAGTATTATGCATGTCACAATCTTTCTTTTCAAAACAGATACATTATTTGAAATCCCTCCAAGTAAGTACACAATTTGAATACTTGCTATTAATTGTGAGTCATTCAATATTTAATTTGCTAAAAATTTATTTGTCCTTATCTAAAAAGTATTCTTCCTGAAGTGACCTATCCTCAGTCTTTTATCCAGAGTACAGAAACCAAAGCTGTAACCAAAATAAAGAGGAAAATATTCCATTCATTCAGTAAGTATTCAGTAATTATGCATTATAGCAAAATGGGTAAGCGCATGGGTTTTAAAATGTGATTGCATGGGTTTATATTCCAACTTCACTTACTAGCAATATAACCTTAAGGAAATTCCCTTAACCTTTGTATGCTTTACCTTACCTGTAAAAATGAAGATATAAAGAGCTCCCATCTCAGAAACTTTTTTTTTTTTTTTTTTTTTTTTAGTATGTGGGTAGTTCCCTGGCCGGGAATCGAACCCAGGCCGCAGCGTTGACAGCGCCAGCACTGAAGCCTTAAGCTACTACACCACCAGGGAACTCTCTCAGAAACATTTTAAATGCTTTACATAGATATATGTAAAGCATTTAAAACAATGTCTGCCTCAGTTTGTGTTCATAAATGTTAGTTACCATTACATTCATTATTACTACGTGACTGTCACTATACTAAATGATTAGAAAATTACTCATCAAGGTGGTTACAATTAAATTAAGTAATCAAAACAAAATACTAAACAAAATACAAGTTAACCTATGTGTACATTTCTTAGTAGGTGCTAAAAGAATTTGTTGGGCAAGATAACATATAGGCTGCGCAGTGTCTCAGGTAAGACTTTACAAATGAAGGAGTACATACCATGGATACTGAAGAATACGTATTTATTATTAGAGAGTAAATAATCTTGTATATTGCTGAGCATATCTATCAAATAGCAGGCATTCCATAAATATTTTTAATGAAGGAATAAATAAAGAGATATACTAGGGCTGTCCAGAAAGTAGCCAGCCATGAACTATGAAAAATAGAAGCATTTATGGCTGGATTTTTTCTGGACAGCCCTCACAAACAGAAGCTTATAATTAAAAGAGAATTTAGAGATCACCTAGTTTAAGTTCCCTCATCCTAGAGATATGAGTAAGGTTAGCAAGGCCTAGAAAGACTAAGTGGTTTACAAAGATAATGTGGTTTATAGTTTACAAGAACAACAAAAAAGTCAAGTTAGGAAATCTGGTGAATAAAAAATAAAGAACAGAGACAAAAGGCTAGGTAAGACCAGTGACAAAAAGTTCATCCCCTCTAACTCCCCTATAGTTTGGCAGAAAGTGAAAAATTACCTTTCCCAAACTTCCTTGCATATCTGTCTCAGTCATTCTAATGCAAAGGAAACATTTCCAATTAACCATTCACTGAGACCATAAGAAACAAGCTGCTAAGAAAAGGCACAAAGATAAATAACCTTCTCAAGGTCCCTGAACAGAAAGCAAACAACAACATAAATAAAGGTTAAGGGACATGAAATAATCCTAAGACTGTGTGGAAACTGACCTTGCTAAAGTGAAATGTTTACATTGGGAAGTACTGACAAATAAATCATATTTACACACACACCCACAGTATGGCCAGACTACAGTTGGTTCTCTAAGCAATATGGAGTCATAAGTTTTTTTGTCCTCTGGACTTCTCTGGCAGTCTGGTGAGGTCTACAGGGAAAAAGAATGCTATGATGAAAAATACCTGGGAAAATTAATCAGGGCTTTGGTTTGAAAGGCATCATTGGCCTGCTGCTTTTATATCCATACAAGTGTATGGTTATTTCTGCATAAAATGCTTTTAAAGACAGAAGAAATATATTTAAGAGGGAAGATACATTTAATGGATAGAAAACACTGTATGTTTCCTATCCATTAAGAGTTTGGTAAGGACAATTCTAAATTTAACATCATTTTAACTTTTTTATAAATTTCATCAAATAAAATGGCTAAAATAAACACATTTTGAAACTTCAATTGATAAGTTACAAATATATGCAAAATATATTTATGTTGAATGTCCACTGCTTGATGTCAGAAAAATTAAGTGTTGATTCCAACAATAGTACATTACAACTTCAATTTCTTCTTTTTACCATCATGTTGTTTTTACAGCAAAAAAAAAAAAAAAAATCCCTAAGTGCCATCTTAGGAAGCTAGAAATACTTGGGGAGATGGGGGCTTGTGGAAAAACATGTCTAGACTCCTGTAAATTATTTCTGTATCTGGGGGTTAGTGGGGAGGATACCTTATTTATCCCTTAAATATTCTGAATTGGGAAACATATGCAGGTTTTGTTTTTCTTCTTATCCTCTCCTTATTCTTCTTATGAAAAGAGGAACAATCTGTAGTTATAAAGGGAACATGTAAAATTAGGGAGCTGCCTACATACTCAGGTGAGTCCTAATTCTTAATCATTTGACTCTCCATTCCCTTCAACATCCTGAGTTATTAAGATCTCCCCACAGTAAGAACCAAATTTTGTATTAAGAACAACATAAGTATGATGCAGACACTTGGCAAGTACAATTACTGGTAGTAAAATATGATATATTTATTCATAAGGCATTGATGTATAAATACAGCAAATCCACATGACCTCTAAACCAAACAATTTCAGCTTTAAAAAAAAAAAAAAAAAAAAAAAAAAAAAAAAAAAAAAAAAAAAAAAAAAAAAAAAAAAAAAAAAAAAAAAAAAAAAAAAAAAAAAAAAAAAAAAACAAGCCAAATATAAGGTGATGGAAAGAGAAGTCACATTAGGTGGTGAACTTATTATACATCAAGTTGACAATGCACTGTAGAATTGTATGCCTGAAACCTATGTAATCCTTGCTAACAGATGTCACCCCAATAAGTCTAACAATAAAAATGAATTTAAAAAAAAAAAAAAAACAGAAGGAAATCATCTTTCACTGAAAGGCTAAAAGAAGAGAACTGATGAAGTATCTTAGTAAGAAAGTTTTCAGTATAAGCATAGTTCATCTGCCCAGGAAAAAAAAATTAGCAAAAATAAAAACAAACAAAAAAAAACCACACACACAATATAGGAAAAAGGAAAGTTTCTAAGCACTAAACACAGGCAATCCCTGATTTTTAATGATTCCACTTGTTAACTACCATCTAGAAATAAATTTGGCATTTAATCAATAGTTACCTACAATAAGAATCTATAAATAGCCCTACCCTTCTTCCCATAGTAATTCCATAATTTTATCATACCATACTCAAAAACTATCTTCTCTTGAAGCCTTCTTTGGTTTCTCATACTTAGTCACTCTTAATGCATTTCTATTTTTGCACCAATCATAAGGAAATTCTGGTTTTCCCTATTAGACTATGAACTTCTTTTTTTTTTTTTTGGTTGGTTCCCAGGCTGGGAATCGAACCCAGGCTGCGGCAGTGAGAGCGCCGAAGCCTATCCACTACACCACCAGCGAACCCCCAGATTGTGAACTTCTTGATATTTCTATTTTCCTGTGTATTCTACATGTCTAACACAGTTCCTGGCACGCAGCTTATATATAATAAACATTTTATAGATGCATAAAATGGGTAGTATGTAGAATGGTTAAGGAGAGACATTAGACAGCTATTAATAATCCTTGAGTAAGTGGATTAAGAATAAGAGCATGGGTCTAGGCTGATAAGGGAAGGAATAAATAGACTCACTCATTCCAAAAGAAAGAATTTGCAAGGATGAGTAAATCAGAAATATTTTCTTTCTTGTAGCTCAAAATACCTTTTTATGTTAAAAGTTTTATTAAAAGCTTCTATTAAAAGAGCCTAGAAGCAATGTCACCCCAAAGCAATGAACATATCAAGTGGTCAGACTTTGGTTTCTAAATGCCATTCCCCCAAAAGAAATTATGGTCCTTTGAAGAGATGTCTGAATGCAGACCTGGAGCACAGAAAGAACAAGTCAATCCTGGGAGAGAAGAAGGAAACTAATTGAGTGTAACACTGCATAAATAAAAATTAATGAATCCAGAGTGATACTTGGGTTGGGGGAAGAGATAAAGAAAATGGGGTAGGTGGAAAACTCTTCTTTACAGAATGACAGTAATATCGCTTCTTGGCCTTTTGGCTAAGATCTAGTGTAGTACAGAATGCCAGTAATAAATGTAGAAGGAATGACAGAATTAGAAAATCATTTTGTAATCCCCAATGTAAAATCTGATTTAGGCCAAAAACCATCAATCTATACTAAAGCCAGTAGGTGAAAGATTGTTTAGAAACAGAAAACTGACCTGGTGCCAAAGTATTACTCCACAGATTACTTAGAAATGCAAAGGGGAAAATATATCTTTAAAATGGAAATATCTGGTGTTATTACCTTAACTCAGTCATACAACCTGGTAGTACTGAAAACAGTAAGACAACTTGATATTATGTGATTCATGAGAAAGACAATATAAAATAAACATTATCACTGATGAAAGTCACACCAAAAATGTTTAACCCAATCTAATCAAGCCTCTAAAGAAGGGATTAAAGCTTTTTGGTCCTGTGGATTTCTTTGTTAGTCTGATGAAGTCTACCGAATCTTTCCCAGAATAATGTTTATAATGCATAAAATACCTAAGATTACAATGGACAATTATACTGAAATATAGCTATCAAACTATTTTTTTACATTATAAAATAGCAGCTCTTTTGCTTCTCAATTAATGCAAATCTCTCTAAGCCAGCGGTTCTCAACCTGTGGGTGGCGACCCCTTTGTGGGTCAAACGACCCTTTCACAGGGGTCACCTAAGACCATCAGAAAACACATATCAGATATTTACATTATGATTCATAACAGTAGCAAAATTACAGTTATGAAGTAGCAACGAAAATAATTTTATAAGGGTCAGCACAGCATGAAGAACTGTATTAAAGGGTCACGGCATTAGGAAGGTTGAAAACCACTGCTCTAAGCAATAGGTTAACAAATACTTCGAGATACTCACAACAATTTAATGTGATATGAAAATGTCTGAAATTTCTATCAAAGACAAAGTTACATATAATGTTAATATCCCTGGTGAAGGGTTTGTCACATTCATAATGAAAGGAAATGCTAAAATCCAGTTAAAGCCATATTTCTCAACCATAGAACCAATTCTATGTTTTAGAATTACTATTATTAATTTTCTTAGGTATATTAATGGTACTGAGATTATGGGAAAATGTCCTTATGCTTAGGACATGAATACTGAAGTATGTATTTAGGAATGAAGTATGATGTCACCTGCAACTTGCAAATGATTGAGCAAAAAATACACACAGATAAAAACAGACATGACAAAGTTTAGAAATGGTTTATCTAAGTGAAGGTTGAGAACCACTGCTCTAATTGATCATGCTATCAAGGCCTCCTTGTCTTTGTTATGGTTGTGACCTTCCTGGAATAGTCATACCATCCTTCCACCTATCCAGTGCTTCTCTTCCCTTCAAAAATCACTTTAAATTTCATTTCTAGATTATATATCCTAAGAAAACAAATATATACACACTCCAAAACATGAAAAGAAATAATCTCAGCATTATTTTTAAGAGTGAAAAAGCTGAAACAAATCAAACTCGTAAATAAGGAATTGGTTAATAAGCTATAGTACAACCGAATAATGGATTACACTGCCATTAAAAATAGGATTACAGACCCCACAACCATTAGGGTGGTTACTATCAGAAAAAACAAAAACAAAAACAGAAAACAGCAAGTGTTAATAATGATGTGCAGAAACTAGAACTCTTATGCACTGTTGGTGTGCATGTAAAATGGTACAGCCATTATAAAAAACAATATGGAGGTTCCTCAAAAATTAAAAATAGAATTATCATATGATACAGCAATTCCACTTCTGGGTATATACCCAAAAGAACTGACAGCAAGGTGTTAACGAGGTATTTGTATATCCATGTTATAGCAATATTATTCATCACAGCCAGGAGGTGGAAAGAACCCAAGCATCCACTGACAGATGAATGGATAAACAAATGTGGTATATTTACACAATGTAATATTATTATTATTCAGCCTTAAAAAGGAAGGAAATTCTGACATGTTACAATATAGATAAACCCTGAGGATATTATGCTAAGTGAAATAAGCCAATCACCAAAAAGACAAATACCATATGACTGCACTTACATGAGGTATTTAAGTACAGGCATACCTCAGATATTTTGGATTCAGTTTCAGATCACTCCAAAAAGTAAGCATCACAATAAAGTGAGTCATAATCCTTTCGCTGGTGAAAGGTCTTATCTTACATTTGTAAAAGACACAACATTTGTGAAGCGCAATAAAGCAAAGGGCAATAAAACATATGGTATGCCTACAGTCAAATTCAGAGACAGAAAAAATGGTGGTTGTTAGGAGCTGAAGGGAGGGAGAAATAATGGGAGTTGTTTAATGGGTACAGTGTGTCAGTTTTGCAAGATGAAAAAGTTCTGGAGACTGGCTGCACAACAATGTGAATAAACCATACTGAACTGTACACTTAAAAACAGCGAAGATGGTAAATTTTATTTGTATTTTATTATAATTTTATAAATTTTAAGTAGGATTGCAGAATATTTTATGACATAAAAATGTTTAACATATATTAATAAGTGGAAATAATTTTCAAAACAATATGTACCATACAATCTCAATCTTCTAATTTAAGATAAGCATACATACTTACAAAAACAATCATCGTAGGGATGTATACTACCATATTAACAATGGTTACCTTCAAATTACAAAAAAATATTTATTTTTGTTTGTGCTTTTTTTAATTTTCCAAATATTCTCCTTTGAAAACAAATCACTTTGTGTGTATTAGGTTCTCCAGAGAACCAGGACCAATAGGATATATAGAAGAGATTTATTAAAGAAATTGGTTCATGCAGTTATGGAGGTTGAGAAGTCCCACAATCTGGTGTCTGAAGTCTGGCGAACTAGGAAAGCCAATGGTCCCCAGAGGGCAGCTAGTGTTAAGTCCAGGATTGCAAAAGATCTGATATATGAGGGCTGGATAAAATGGATGTTTCAGCTCAAGAAAAGAGAGTGAATTCTCTCTTCTTTTGCCCTTTTGTTTTATTGGGGCCTTCAAAGAATTGGATAATGACGATGCCAGCCCACCTTGGTGAGGCAAAATTTCTTTACTCAGTCTATTGAATCAATTACTAATTTCCTCCAGAAATACCCTCAAAGACACACCTATAAATAATGTTTTACCAACTATGGCATTCCTTAGCCAGGTCAAGTTGACATAAAATTATCCATGACATTCTGTTAATCAGGAACAATGCTTTTTTTTCCCCAGGTGAGAGCGCGAACGCAGCCCCCCACTACCACAAATTATGCAGTCAAGTTTCCCACATTTGGGAAAATCGTAGGGGTCAGCGCTTCCAGAGTGCAATGGATAAGGCTCGCCCTAGGAAAACCACCTTCGTGATCATAGTATCTTCCCTGCCAAGTAAGTATAACAATGCTATTATTAAACTGCAGAAGTTCAGCTTCAATCTTATACCTACCTTCCCTATGAATCTTTACTAATGACTATAACCCAGAGAAAAGTAGCCTTCCTTTGTACTTGTGATACTTTCTATATCAGCAGTCTACAAACTTTTTTGATCCTGTATCCCAGCAGTTAAAATTTTTTAAGCAATCATCATGTATAAATTATATAGGGTTCCATTGTATTAATATATATAAAACTAAACTAAATGAAAAATTTTAAAGGTACAATAAAGAGGTTTTAAAATAATCTATTTTATTAATAATGGCAAAAATACATTTCACTCTTTTTAATAGATAGCAATGTGACTCATTATACCTCCGTATTATTAGAAATCTTGATTTATCACTTTATAAAATGCTGATTCAAAAGTTTGGCTCTAAATTCAATTTCTTTTATTTCTGGCTTTAATGCCTGTTATAGAAAGAAGTCTCACAAATATGTATAACATTATTGCATCATTAATTATACTTTCTGAACTCTCTATTTTGTGGTTTGGAAAATAAGTTAGAAAACCCCACTACGGGTTTTTTAAGAGTTCATCATTTAACAAAATCACATATAGATAAAATATTTCCAAACATCTATGTTCAAAAAACATTTACCATAGGTTGAGTGTTTCTAGAAAATCAACTATTTCCTCACTCATTATTTTTTTTTTGTAATTTCATTAGTTTACATATTTTCCTATAACTGGTACTTTTTAAAAGATTTGTATTAAAATATAGCTAACATACAACATTATATTAGTTTCAGGTGTACACTATAGTTATTCAACATTTATATACCAAAAGAAGTGATCACCATAAGCCCAGCAACCATCTGACACTATACAACGCTATCATAATATTATTGACTATATCCCTTATACTGTATATTACATCCCCGTGACTTACTTGTCTTATACCTGGAAATCTGAACCTCTAATTTCCCTTCACGTTTTTACCCCCTTTTTAAATTTTCAATTACAGTTCATATTCAGTATTATTTAATATTAACTTCAGGTGTAAAGCATAGTGGTTAGACATTTATACAATTTAAGAAATGATCCCCTTGACTAGTCTACTACCCACTTGCTACTATATATAGTTGTTACCACATTATTGACTATATTCCCTATGCTTTACTTTATATCCCCAGGACTATTTTGTAACTTCCAATATGTATTTCTTAATCCTTTCTCCCTTTACAACCACCCACCCAAGCCCCATCCCATCTGGCAACCATCAAAATGTTCTCTGTATCTATGAGTTTTTCTATTTTGTGTGTTTGCTTATTTTGTCCTTTATATTCCACATATAAGCAAAACCACATTGTATCTGTCTTTCTCTGACATACTCTACACAGCACAATACCCTCCAAGTCCATCATGCCACTACAGATGGCAAGAACCCAGCCCCCTTCTATGGCCAAGTAATATTCCATTGTATATAAGAGGTCATACAATTAATTTCGTGAACTCATCCTAGAAAAAATGCTACATACTTCATTGCTAAATATGACTATGGTCACCTTCCAAGTACTCCACTTGGGAAGCTATGCACCGATGCCAGCACCTAGTCCACCCTCCAAAACAATTTTGGGACTTATTTTTTTCGGGAATAGCCATCAGAGCTGTTGTGGGCTCCAAGTTCTGACAATTAAGTTCGTGAACTTGCTATTGTGGGCTTACATTGGCAGCACTGTACAAACAATTCGGTGAGAAATGCCTGACTTTGTATAAAAGGGGACCCCCAAAAAAGGCAGTTATTTATAAAAACTTGTGTCTGTATTCTTGTATGTTTAAACTTCAGTCACCTTCAAAGTACTGTCTGATTAATGCAACACAACTATTGAGATGATTTTTCCACTGCTCAAAACAGTTTTTGAACTCATTGATTTCGATGCTTTTAGTGTATCTGCTGTTTTTTGTTTCACCTCTTCCACATCAGCAAATTATTTCCTACTGAGGACTTTTTTCATTTGGGAAAACAAAAAAAAAAGTTGCTCAGGGTGAGATTGGGTGAATGGAAGTTTAGGACATGGGGGTCACGCCATTTTTGGCCTAAAACTGCTGAACACTCAGTGCAGTGTGGGCAGGTGCATTGTCATACCACATGTTGTAAATCACCCATCATGAAATAAGCAAATGTGTTGAAAGAGTCACCAAAAAAACATTTACTGAAGCCAAACACAGCCTCTCATAATGCCAACTGGTATACTGATGGGTTTCTAGAATACTCACCTAGTAGGGAAAGCCTGTACTCCAAGGGGCCCACCCTCCAGAAAATAATTACAATTTTTGGGTCCCCCCTGGTATATACCCCCTCTTATGTATCCATTCATCCATTAACAGACACCTAGGCTGCCTCCACATCGTGGTCACTGTAAACAATGCTGCAATAAAACTATGGATGCACACATTCCCTCAAAGTAGCATTTCCAGTTTCTTCAGATAAATACCCAGAAGTGAGATTACTGGGTCCTTGTCTCTTGTTATAGCCTTATTTTAAGATCTATTTTGTCTGGTATAGGTATTGCTACCCCAGCTTTTTGTTTTTGTTTCCATTTTCATGAACTATCTTTTCCATCCCTTTACTATCAGTCTGTGTGTGTCTTTCCATCTGAAGTGAGCCTGTTGTAAGAAGGATATGTAAGTCTTATTTTCTTATCCACTCAGCCACTCTATCTTTTGATTGGAGCATTTAGTCCATTTACATTGAAAGTAATTGTCAATATGCATGAGGGCTGTCTGGAAAGTATCCAGCCATATAATATGAAATATAGAGGCATTTATGGTTGGATTTTTTCTGGACAGCCCTTATTATTCATAACATTCCTTGTAATTTTGGTCTGGTCCTTTAGATTTTGACAGTCTTGCTGGGTAATTCTGATAGTAGGTTCTTGCTTTTCATCACTTTGAATATTTCCTGCCAATCCCTCTGGACTCCACAGTTTTTGTTGAGAAATCAGCTGACAGTCGTATGGGCGCTCCCTTATAAGTTACTACAAGGTCTGACAATTTCATGAACTCATCCTAGAAAAAGTGCTATATACCTCGTATGGGAGCTCCCTTAGAGGTAACTGTTTTTCTCTTGTTGCTTTTCAGATTCTTTTGTTGTCTCTAACCCCTGGCATTTTAATTACAGTATATCTTGGTGTGGATCTCTTTAGATTCATCTTGGTTGAAACTCTGTGTGCTTCCTGGGCTTGCATGGCTATTTCTTTCACGAGATTAGGGAAGTTTCCATCATTATTTCTTCAAATAGGTTTTCAATTCCTTGCTCTCTCCCTTCTCCTTCTGGGATACCAAATGTTGGTATGCTTGATGTTGTCCCAGAAGCCCCTTAAACTATGCTCATTTTTTTAGATTCTTTTTTCTTCTTGCTGTTTTGTTTGGGTGTTTTCTGCTACCTTATCTTCCAAATCGCTTATCCAATTCTCTGTTTTATCTAATCTACCACTGCTTCACTCTAATGCATTCTTCATTTCAGTTATTGTATTCTTTATTTCTGCTGATTCTTTTTTATGTTTTCTATGACCCTTTTTATGTTTCCTAGCTCTTTGTTGAAATTCTCACTGAAATAATTAAGCATCATTATAACCAGTGTTTGGAACTCTGCGTCTGGTAGATTGCTTGTCTCCATTTTGTTTAGTTTGCTTTCTAGAGCTTTGTTCTGTTCATTTATTTGTGGTATGTTCCTTTGTCTCCCCATTTTGGCTGCCTGCCCATTTGGTTTCTATGTATTAGGTAGGGCTGCTCTATCTCCCTGTCTTAGTAGAGTGGCCTTGTGTAGTAGCTGTGCTGTGAGATTCAGTGGAACAGTCTTCCTGGTCACGTTAGCCAGGTACTCCAGGTGTGTCCCTTGTGTGAGTTGTGCTACCCTCCTGCAGTAGTTGAGCTTTGGTTGCTATTTACATGTCAATGGGAGGGATTTACCCGTGGGCTGATTTTTTGTGAGGACTGACTGTTACTACAGGGGAGGAGCTGTTGTGCAAGGGCTGACCCTACAAAACAGGATTCACTTTAGCAGGGCTCTGGTTCCTGTCCAGTTTGCCCTTTGAGTGTGTCATCCTTGGAGGCAGCTGGTGATGCTCAGATTCGATTCAAATCTGGCCTCCAGGCTTGCTGGTTCCCAGGGCCTCAAGGGAGGGCCCACCAAAGGCCAAGTTCAGCCACAGCCTGTGCCCTTCCTAGGTCCACATGGCATGAGCCATGTGGCTCTCTAAAAGCAATCCACAAATGACTGCCACCCATGCTGGGCTTTAAGATGCCTCAAGAGACCGAGCTGCAAACTGAGACGTCTATGGCTAGTGCTGGGATTAGGGCTGCTCAGCAAGAGGTAGAGGACATGCTGAAGCCAAATGCTGCTTGTTTGGGTTTCATGAACCTTTAAGAAATTTTTAAGAAGTCTACAGCACAAGCCAAGACAGGCTGTTTGTACAGAAAAACCACTGAAAGAAGCTTGAGTGTGCCCAAAAGTTGGTGTGCAGGCCCTTTAGTAGGAGCACCTGAGACTGTAGCTGCCCTTTGTCTCCCGCAGCCACAATCTCAACTGGTTTGCACAGCTAGAAGTTATGGGGACTTCTCTCCCTGGCACTGGAACCCTGAGCTGAGTAGCTTGGTGTGGGGCTGGAACTTCCTGCTCCTCTGGGGGGACCCTACAAAGACCGGATATCCATCCTGATTTTTAATGGTCACACACAGGTATGGGATAAGCACACTCCACATCTCCACCCCTCCTACCAATCTAAAGGTGGCTTCTTCTGTATGTCTCCTTAGTTGCAGGGCTTTGGTTCAGTTGGACTTCAGGCAATTCTTAATGATGGTTGCTCTGTAGTTCCACTGCAGTTTTGATGTGGTTGTGAGAGGAGGTAAGCATAGCATTTACCTACTCTGCCATCTTGACTGCAATTTTCCTCACACTCATTATTTAAAAACAAAAGATGGAGTTCCCTGATGGTGCAGTGGCTTAAGGCTTCAGCGGTGGCGCTGTCAGCGCTGCGGCCTGGGTTCGATTCCCAGTCAGGGAGCTACCCACATACCAAAAAGCAAAAAAAAAAAAAAAAATAAAATAAAAAAAAAATAAAAACAAAAGAAAGCAAAAACACCCTGCAAGGACAGTTTAAAGGAATATGAGTGAGTGAGAGTGAGTATGGAAATGTACGTATGTACGTGTGTGTGTGTGTGTGTGTGTGTGTGTGTGTGTAACTGTTTGGTAAACTATTATTATCAGTCACATGCTATCCCTGAAAAGATCAGTAAATTTGGAATGTTTTTTCTTTTTGTTAAAAAAATTAACATATTCTTAAGTTTGACAATTCTTTTGAGTACCGTTAGGCATGGCTATGGAAGAGTTTATACTAGTAGGAGGAGAATCCAGCTCTACACTTTGTTATTAACATGTAGTTCCAATAGTATTATCTTTCATACAAGCTGTGATTTCTCAACAGCTATCATTTTAATTGAACACTGTGTAAGAGTTGGTTAAAACTAAGTAACATAATCTGCAAACCCAATTAACTACTCATGTGAACTATATTACATCACAAGGATGAACTAACTGAAGAAAACCACATTAATCCCTTGTGCTTGCTTATTTAAAATGTGACCATCTGATAAGACCATATGAACTGACTGAAGGTGCTGGTATCAATCCTTATAATAAATATAAATGAAAGTTCATATCTTTTTTCAGTAGTTAAAAAAAAATAAATATCCTTAAGCTGGGTGGAACCTTACAAAGAGTCTGGACTTAATCCACAAGACTATGGTGAGTCATTATAGACTTTAAGACAGTGATGTTGAATACATCATTCTAGGAGAGTATTAGTAAGGAGGACCAAGTACAGAATCTAAGAAAAGTCCAACATTTCTGAAGACAAAAAAGAAAGGCAGAAGGAAAAGCTTGTGATAAAAACAAGAAGAAACACTGTAGAAGGCAGGAAAAAAAAAAAAAACAGGAGGAAAACATCAGTTCTGAATTTGCAAATAAAATAAGGGAAAACAAACCTCCTTTATATTTGGCAATAAGGAAGTTTCCAGTCATATCAGAAAGCAATGTCATGTCCAATAGTGGGGGTGGAAGCCAGACAGCAAAAGTTGTAATAGAAAACAGGGTGAGAAAATTACTACAATTGTATTTTGATATAAAAACTTTATATAGCTATATATAATGTATAAAGAAGTACACAATAAAATTTTAACAGTAGTTGTATTATCTGCTTACTAGAGTAACAGGCCTTTTCTACCACCAGATCTAAGCACATCCTCCTCTTCTTCATTCCCTCATCCAACACACACCCTGTTATTCTTTACCACTGCATTATAGTTTATAATCTTGGTAATACTTTTTCAAATTATAACTTATTATTTATTTATCTGCTTATTTCATGTCTCCCCCACTATAAAGTAAACTTATATAGAGGGTGCTAAAAATTGTGTAAATATTTTAAGAAAGGAAAAATCTGTATTAAAATTCTAATACTCAATATATACCAATAACAAAAGATGAATACAATCATGTTTGACATTTCCAATTAGAAGAGATGCTCAAAGTAGTTACCATCAGTGTCCAGACACTTTTGATTACAGCAAACTATTGCTTGGGCCACAATGACCAAAGTGTCCACTTGTATCACTTTATATGCAGTTTCAATTTCTTCTCAAAGTACCACCAGTGTGACCAGTTTTCTACAGTATACCACATTCTGTAAGGTCCCCCACAGAAAGAAATCAAGGGGTGTTAAGTCAGGAGAACATGGGGGAAACTCAATCAATGTTCCCAAATTTCAAATACCATTTCAAAATGGTCTTGCACTCCTTGAACAACAACCGTGCTTCTGTAATTTTCTTTGACCGTCCTGCCTGTCACACAGTGACACTAGCAGTCATTTGATTAATGCCATCTTTTGAGCGAACATCATACTATACACTGATATCGTAATTCAATTCAACTTCTAAAAGTAATACATAGATAATATCTCTTAAAAGGTATATACATTTTTTTGGCATCCGTATTTGTTTCATTCACCTTCCTATACCACACCCAGCACAGTCTAAGCACTAACTACACTGCATAAACATCCAATGAATGAATGAAAAAATGAGTAATCATTGTGGAAAAAGAAGTAAATTCAAGAGCTGTCAGAAAACTATCCAGCCATGTAATATGAAAAATAGAGGTATTTATGGCCAGATTTTTTCTGGATAGCCCTCATATGCACAAGCCATTAACAATGTTTCATACAGGTTCATGTACATTCAAAACAATCTAAAAACCAAAGTAAAAAATACATTATCTTGACAATCTAAACACCTAAGTAAAAAATATCTGTCTTACCTGTATAGTATTACCTGCTTCTCTCAAATTTTATTCTAGATCTTTACCTTTCTTGTAACATAGTATAATATACTAGTTAATAAAACTGGACATAAAATGTGTTAGATCTCTGACATTTATTAGTTGTGTGACCTTTGACAACTTTCTTATCATATAACTTCTAAATCTCAGCTTCCTTATTTGTAAAATGGGACAGCAACAGTATCTTCCTTATAGAAATGTAAGATTTAAATGAAAGATTACTTACATAACTTATGTAAGCTCATGGCACAATACCTGGCACATGGTATACATTCAATAAATAATTGCAACTACTACTATTTATTATTACAAAAATTTTAAGCATTAAGCTTGGACTATGCCATACAAAATTTTAAAACAGGAGTGTCCAACCTTTTGGCTTCCCTGGGCCACACTGGAAAAAGAATTGTCTTGGGCCACACATAAAACATACTAATGGTAGCTGATGAGCTGAAAAATAGGTCCATGCATAATTTTCATTATATTCTAATGAAGTTTACAAATTTGTGTTGGACCGTATTCAAAGCTGTCCTGGGCCACGTGTGGCCCACATGGGCTGCAGGTTGGACAAGCTTGTTTTAAAACCAATTTCAACTTTAGGATCCTGAGCCTCCTCTATTGGTGTCCTTTGCTTGAGTGCTCCTATTTGAGGGTGGCAGGTAAGGGAGAGGAAGCAACAAATCAATATGGGCAAATATAATTTACTATCAGAAAAGTAGCCAAGCACAGAACAAGTGATCCTCAAAGCCATGCCAGTAAAAGGAAAGAGAAAAGAGAAAATGATGATGAAACTAGAAAACACAATGGCCTAGAACAGAAGCAATTTGGATGACACAAACTGTGCTTGTGGGAGAAGAGAGGGATGAGGAGGCAGAAAGGCTGGAAATAATGCTTTGGAAGACATCTGAATAAAGGTCAAAGTTGAATCCATAGGAGTAGTGTAGATGAGATAAAAATTACAATCTCTAAGATCATCTGGCTCAACTTTTACCTAAGATATGAATCCTTCAAGGGGTATTTCTGTCTCTACTTGAAAGCCTTCGATAATGGAGAAATTACTACTTCAAAAGCAGATTACTACTACAAAACAACTATGATTGCCTTAAGAAGAAAATGCTTTCTTGTAGTGAACAGAATCCTGCCTCCATTCAATTACATTAAAGAAACAGAGTAAATAATGATAGTCAGAGGAATATTACAAAGGGAAAAGAGGGCTAATGAGAGCCCAGAACCAGGGATTGTGCAAATACATTTAGAAGGAAATGAAGAAAGCAACCAGAAATACCATCCTTACAGAAGCCAAAGGACAAGTGTCCAGGAAGAAAGGATGAACAGTAGTGTTAACATTTGCAAAGAGAGGGGTTAAGGAAGTTACTAACTTCAGAAAGAATACTGAACAAATTTAGAACAGTGGTTGGGGCAGATGCCATACCACAAGAGGTTAAGTAAGTGATGAAGTAATAAAGGCAAAAAGATCAACATCTCTTTGATGATGAAAGAAAAGAGACTAAAAGTTGAGCAAGAATATTTTAGGCCATGGGAAACCTGGGCTTATTTGTAGGCAAACAGCCAGAAACCAACTAAAGGATGAGATGAAAAAAAAAGAAAAAGTGGTAGAGAAAGAAGATGGGGGGTAAGGGAAAGTTAGATACAATTGGTAAGTGGGTAGGGAGGGGTGGAGGCAGAGAGAAAAAGATTAATTACACTCAGGGACTATGAGGCATCTTAGGCTATGCTCCACCTTAAGAAAGACAGGACTTTGTCAGGCAACAGTGGGAAAATGAGCAAGCTGATCCAGAAAAGCTGCCTTCCATCCTACTTTCTGCTCTTATCTGGGGTGGTAAAAGAGATCAACTGGGATTTGGGGGAACCTGGATTGTCTCATTCCAACTACCAGTTCTGAAGGATGTCAGTGAAGTCCTAAGATCAAGAGTGCATTGAAAATATGTTATCAATGAAAGAATAAAGGATGACAGGTGAAACAGAGGCAATGGAAACACAGTAAGAACAATTACATCATCACTAATAATTGACTAAACTTATATAGTTCATAATTGCTTGCTTTTATTCAGATTACTTTGTTGGTCTTCCTAACAACATAGTAACAAAACATCTGTGAATGAATCACTGAATGAATGAATCAATGACATTCATTATGTGGATAAAGACAGAGGTACAAGAGTAACTGGTTTCAAGATCATTTAACTAATTAAGTGTGAGGATGACATTTGCATTCAGATATTCTGATTCTAAATTCCATGCATCTATTTCCATACTATACTGACTCTCCAAAAAAAAAAAAAAACAACTAGGTTTTTTTTTTTTTTTTTTTTTTATTCTAGGCCATTGTGTTTTCTAGTTTCATCATCATTTTCTCTTTTCTCTTTCCTTTTACTGGCATGGCTTTGAGGATCACTTGTTCTGTGCTTGGCTACTTTTCTGATAGTAAATTATATTTGCCCATACTGATTTGTTGCTTCCTCTCCCTCACCTGCCACCCTCAAATAGGAGCACTCAAGCAAAGGACACCAATAGAGGAGGCTCAGGATCCTAAAGTTGAAATTGGTTTTAAAACAAGCTTGTCCAACCTGCAGCCCATGTGGGCCACATGTGGCCCAGGACAGCTTTGAATATGGTCTAACACAAATTTGTAAAATTTCTTAAAACATTATGAAAATTATGCAGGGAACTATTTCACTGTTACCTCCCATACATTTTAGGCACCAAGCACTTTCTTCTTCTTTTTCTCCTTATCAGGTCAATTACTGACACAATAAAAATTATTATAAATAATTATTATTTATTTCCATATCTTATGTTAAAAATAAATGATAGCAATAATTAAAATCTGAGTGTGATAAGAATTCTTTCAGAATATTTTTAGGGCAATTTTAGGTCCAAGAATTTTATAAAACTGGTACTGCTAGAAAATTATTTTTCAAGACACTATACATTTTGATCAGTATAATTTATCTTAGCAATAGCACTTTTCTATAGGAAATGTGTTCTGAATTCCAAATAACTGACTTATTAATGAACTTTTATAACATTTCTATTTGTAATTTGAGAGATATGGATAAAGTGCATAATTTTTTTATACTGGGGCTGGACAGAGGTAGCATATTTTGATACAATGGATTCAAGTTTATTACAAATAAAAATTGGATACTCAATGCTATTTTAAAAAAATACAAAATTTGGCAAATTTGATTTCCCAAAATTTGTGAAGTACTAATATATGCAAAAAAATGCGCACACACACACACACACACACACACACACACATACACACACACCATACTGAACCACACCATAGTCCTACCAAAGACTGATTTGATAGAAATTAAGAGATTATGTTTTAATCATAGAAATTTAAAATATCTCAAATATCTCATATTCTAAGAAGTACTTTCCACAACACTTTTGGAATTTTATGAGCTAATTTCAGGTATAATTAAGCTTGGTATAATGTTGTAATTAAGCTTCTTTCATACAGCCTAAACACAAATATTAATAAACTTCTACATTATTTGAGATTTGTCATCTGATAAAATCTAGTTTAATCATAATTTTTAAAAGTACCTAAAAATTTTTAATTATGTATCACAACAGTCTCAATAATGAAGCCAAAGATTAGCAAATAAATCCTAAAATCACTCATTCCTAAAATGCATTTGTCTTTAAATATGTAGACCATTAGACATTTATTAAAATGTCTACAAAAAGAATATATTTAAAATAAAATCTGAATAATCTACCCTACTATGAAAACAGTTGCTATAAGAAATTCTATCTTAATATATTACTAAGAACAAAAATGACAGCTGGATTTACCTATTGTTTTTTATTATCCTTGTCTTGCTTCTTTCCAGAGTGGAAATAATCTAGTGTTGGCATTCTATCTTTGTTAATAAAATATACTTTATGTCTAGAGCCCTAAAGGTCAGGATCTTCAAATAATCTAAACAAGTACTCTATAAATGTTAAATAACAATAAAAACAATACTTTCACACAATTTTCTTTTTAGAGAAAATAAAACAAAATAGCTAGAAATTCATCTTCAGTGAGTTGCCAAGTGATTCAGAAATGAAAATATTAAATGTTAGCTTAGGGTATAAAGTAAATAACTATAAAGTTCATTGCTACTATAACCACAAACCAACATTAAATTAATAATTTAACTAATCATTGCTTGGCATTACCTCTATACCCCTGCCTACTATTTGGGTCTCAGTCTAGTACTGCCTTACTAGCTATCTCTATGTAGCTTGGATCCCATAGTCAATTACTTCAACCATCTCCCTTACATCTTCAATCCTCCCTCATCTATCTTCAATACAATCTGTATTTGCTTTGTCCTGGCTGCAGAACACTGCCAGAGAAAACTTACATAAACCATGCAGATTATAAATTTATGGGTTCCTATCTCAGATGAGGCCCTGTCTAGCAATCCTTTCACTTATTTATTGTGAAACCCTTCCTTCTTTCCCAGTCCCCACAGTATTTTTTCCCCACAGTATTTATAATAAGCTTTCATCACTTCCATGACCCCTAGCTTACCTTCATCAATCCCATGTTTAAAAAGTAACTGTCTTTTTACTTTACACACACACACACACACACACACACACACAATCCTTAGATATGACTTCTTCCCTCCATATCAAAGCACACCCAATTCTATCCTATACATAACTCCTAACTTTCTAAGGTACAATATAGGTGTCTACTCTTTTCCAGAGTTAATCCCCCAACTAGCTGTTCTTGATCTCACCTCTTTCCACTTGATCTGAGACCTTGTTCTATTAATTATTACCTGACTCTATATGCAATTTTATCAGACCATCAAAAAAAGTACAAGTACTAAAATTAAAATTGTTCCCCTCAACTCAATCTCCTCAAGCTATTATACTTCTTTCCTCCCCTTCATTGGCAAAATCCCTTTGGTCTACCTCCTTAGCAGTCTGTCTTCCATCTCTAGCACTCATTTGGCTCTGGAAAAGGTAAAAATGACTTGATTTCTAAATTCAATTGCCTATATTCAGTTTTCACCTAACATGATCTTACTGCTCTCAAAAGTCAATGAAAGTAATAAATGTAGATGGAATGAAAGAATTAGAAAATCACCATATGTAATCATCCAAAGCAAAGACTTATTCAAGCAGGGATCATTAATGGATACTATTATAAAACCATTGGTTTAAAAAACTCATGGACACAGTCAATAGTTTAGTGGTTACCTGAGGATAAAAGGGGAGGGCAAGGGAGGTAGGAGAGGAGGGGAGGAGGAGTTAAATATATAGTGATGGAAAGGGAAAATAAATAAATAAGTATATAAATAAAACAATTGGTTTAAAAGGTTGTTAGGAACAGGATATTTACATGACCATATATTATTACCCTATCAATTATTTATTAATTAAACAGTAAAAAGATCTATCAGGTCCTACCTTTACCAAGTTATCAAGGCAGAATTACCAACAGGGGGACAGCCTTACAGTGTGTGTCTCCTGATGTGATAAAGTTGTAGCTATACATATCATCTGTGTGGTATTCTTGCCAGAAATATTCAATCAGAATCCAATAATAAAGAAATTTATAATTCAGAATATAGAATATACTCGAAAGCAAATGCCTCTACTTTTCACAAGACAAACCAAAGAAGAGAGGGAGGCAGTGGGACTAGTCCAGATTGGGGGAGACTAAAGAGACGTACCAGCCGCATGAATCTTTGAACGTTATTGAGTAATTTTTATTGTTCTTAGGTATCATGTGGTATACTGTATTTGTGCCTGTAATTGGAAGATGCATGCTTAAATATTTAGGAGTGAAGTGCCATAATATCTACACATTCTTTTAGGTTTGGCAAAAGGAAAGAGAGAGAGAGAGAGAGAAAGAGAGAGAGAGTGAGTGAGTGTGTGTGTGTGTGTGTGTGTGTACATGCAGGTGTCCTCTCCACTATTCTTGACATTTTTGTGTGTCTAAATTTTAAAACTAATAATAATAAACCAATGAAAGCTTACCAAGAACTGACAATAAGTAGAAATGAGCCAGACAAATGGAGGGAAGGAATGGCATGACAAGGAGAATACTGCAGAAACAGGGAATAGCATATGCAAAGACTTGGAGGGAAGAGAAAGTCTACTGCCAGAAACCAAAACTTAAGTCAGTATTTCTGAGAAAACTATATATTTAGGGGGAGGACTGAGTTGTGAAGAGTCATTAGGATACAGAAGTAAGTTGGGAAAATAAATTAATTTATACATTTGTTAAAGGAATAAGGAATATGGATTTTATCCTGAGAATAAAAGAAAGTCACAGAAGTAATTTAAGCTAAGGAATGATAAAATCAAATTTGCCCTTTAGAAATATCACTGATTGTAGCATAGAGAATGGATTGGATAAGACTAAGACTAGAAGAGACCAGATAGGAAACTTGTAATAATCTATGAGAAATTACAGTAACCTAAACTCAGCTAACAGTAAAGGAGATGGAGAAACTGGGTAGATTCCAATCTTTCTCCACTCCTAACCTCTTTCTAGTACCCCACATCTCAATTTATAACTGCCTACTAGGCATCTTCACCTACAAGTCTCATAGATACCTAAAATTCAATACATCCACACTTAAACTCAGTATTTACCATTTTTACCTCTCTCTTCCACCCGCCAAAAATTTATTTCTTCTCTAGCTTACTTTACATAGTTTCACAAGCTAGAAACCCGAGAGGCAACTTGACTCCCTGACCTCTTTATATTCTTCAATTTCCATGCCAACTTGGACTATTCTATGGATTCTATCTCCATAATTCATTACAAATCCATTTTGTGTTCTCCTTTCCAACTGCCACTGCTCTAGTTCAGGATTTTACTTACAGATTAGAGACCATTGTGAGAGTCTCCTACCAAAAGTCCTTCTTTGGTCCTAACCTCATTCGACCACTGAATCATAAATCTAAAATTCAGATTGATTCCTAGGTCAATCTGCCTAAGTTTTCTATGACAGTAGTGTATATTATGTCTGTCAAGTCTAAAAAGTCTTCACCACCTAGGCCCAATCTACCTCTCAGTTTAGTCAAATTAAAAAACAAGGCATAAACTTTCTTGATATAATTATTGTGATTTCCAAATTTTACTTTATATACTCCATTGGAGGAAAACATCATAAAATATGTTCATATACAAACACCCACTCTCTCAACTTCCTTTTAGTCATAAAAGTCAACTATTTGAATATAAAATTCTCCAAATTGGTGGCATATTTTACCCTGAAAACTTCCCCCTACTTCCTGAAATCCAGTTTTTAAGTTCATCATATTAAAAAGATATATCTACCAATACCACCACATGACTTATTTTGAATACTGTTCCAAACTTTTCCACCCTCCTGCTACCCCAGAAAAATCTCAGTGAATAGCTTAAACTCTGTTTACCTGCAGTCTCAGTTTTGCATGATTGTGAAAAAAAGTTGACTGGTTAACAAAATTGTAAGAGATTACATTTTCTCCATTCATTTCATATGTTTTAGTTAATTCAAATCTAAATGTTACAGCACAAATAATGGACTACTGGACATATGGAAAAATCAAAGCATTTCTTTTTTGTAAAATACGTTAAAAATAATAGAAAAAGAAACAAATCTAGAAAGAGATAAAATTTTACAAATAGTGAGTAGGTTAAACCCCAATTTCTTCAGTTAAATTTTCACATTTAAAGAGCAATTAGCAGTGATAGAAAAAGCCTTCAAATATAAAGGAGGTCATGAATAATAAATGAAGATAGCAGGAATTATTCCCAATAAGAGAATTACGCCAGATAACTGTAGCTTACTCTCAAAAAGACTAAAACTTTTTATACAAATACATAACTTTAGAAATTACATATTTTCATGACTCTTCAAATAGTATATTTTGAAAACAAGGTAATCTTTTCTTGATAACCCAATTTCACCATTATAAGTTTTATACTCTGCTATAATAGTGATACTTTCATATGCTACTGAAGAAGGCCAGTTTGCCCCCATATTAAAGAGCTTCAAATTATGGTAATAACATCAGTTCTTTTACTAGTTTGTTCTCAATATATTTTTAGAATTTCTCTCTTTTCCCTAAAGAGATTATCTGCAGTCACTATTCTCTGCCCTGATATCTATATTACTGCATTTGGCACCCTCTCCATCCCAGTCTAATTTGATTCTTCTGAAACAAGTAACCAACTTATGTAAATTATCTTTTTACATAATATTACATAATTTACATAATATTAATTATATTAGTTTCAAGTGTATAACTAACACTTATAAAGTATTTTATAATCGACATAGCACCTTAACACACATTACCTCATTCAATTCCCACAATAACCTTTTAATACTCAAATTATCACTATTCCTATTTTATAGATGAGAAAACCGAGGCTCAGAAAGATTGAGTAATTTATCTAAGGTCATAAGGCAGGTTAACAGCAATAGGATCTCAATTGTCAATCTTTTCCTCTTTCATAACCAAACTGAGCTTGTTAAAAAAAATTAAATAAAAGTAAAAAGTGAGGTCTATATAAGAAAAAAAAAAGATGAGATTCATGTATAAGCTTTGAAAATTTTGGCCAATTTACAACATTCACTATTAATCAATTAATTAAATCACTCTGCTTACTTCTCTCCTTTCCTGGCAGTTGAAGATACCAGGGAGGAAAAATCACTTGTAGTAAAGAAAATAAGATTATGCTATATCTATTTCCAATTTCAAAAGCCTACGTGACAGTAACAAACAACTCAAAACATAAAAGTAGTTCAAATATGCAGTAAAATAAGGCTGCCATTTTCAGAAAAAAATTTTCTTCAAATTTGAAAATAACTACCAACTAAAGAATACCTGTGTTCTGTCATAAATAGATTTCCTTTTATTTTTCCCTCACCGACTTCCCCTGCAAAAAGTAAAAGTTGCTAGAGGAACTAAAGGGTTAATTTAATCTACCAACCAGTGCCCACTGGAAGTATTTTCCCACTAACTCAGGCCCTTAACAGAATCCTGCAAACCACAGGTTTAGAACAATACTACTGATATTTTGGGTCAGATAATTCTTTATGGGGGGGGGGGGAGGGTGGTGCAGTATATGCACTGTAGGATGGTTACCAACATCCCTTGTCTAAATGCCAACAACACCCCACTTTCAGTTGTAACAATGAAAATGTTTCCAGATACTGCCAAATGTCCCTTGGAGGGCAAAAATCACTTGTTTGAGAATTACTGGTTTAGATGTTAAGACCCTGCATTTTTGAAAAAGGAGGCCTCCGACCACCCTTACTCATTATAATTTTTAAAAATTAATTTTGTTTTTGAAATTTGGATTTTTAAAAATAAGATGGTAATAGTACAAGAAGATACTTAAATAATATATATGCCATCCCCCTTTAGAGTAAAGCATTTTTACAGGATTTTGTAAGATGAATTTCACCTATGTGGATACATTAGTCCTCTACCCGTTCCAAAGTTGGGGGAAGGTCCCATTCTCTCCCTCCCCTGCTAGTAAAATGTCAAATACTGTATGTACACATATACATGCACGCATACATATTAATATTTTTTAAGAGAACCTAAACAATTCTAATTTACAAACCCCCATTTCTTGCCTTATATGGCCACATTGTCATTCTTGAGCCATGCAACCTAGAGATTCAAGCTTCTGCTCTTCAGATTTCCTCATTTAGTTCCTACCATCTATTTGTGAAGCAAGCAGGAAGTAAGTTGACAACCTTTAAAATCTTTTCCTACCCTAACATCTTAATATTTGATGGCAAAAATACTCTTCTAGCTTTTATTTATTGGCTCCCAACTGACCAGACTACTTCTTCAGATCACTGAAGCCATTCATGCTACCTTTTGTCTCCACACTTTACATTAATCTATACTAAATACAACCAAAAAGTATGTCAGTTATTTGAAACATTGCTTATTAATATCACTAATCAGTTGTTTATTCTGATTCAAATAAAAATTTTAGACATTTTGATTGTTTACATTGATTTTAAAAGAAAGACTTTCAATGCTCAGTATCACTAATCCTCAGAGAAATGCAAATTAAAACCACAATGAGGTATCACCTCACACCTAGAATGGCAAAAAACAATTAAGTGTTGGCAAGGATGTGGAGGAAAAGGGAACACACATGCAATGTTGGTGAGATTGCAAATTGGTACAACCACTATGGAAAACAGTTAGGAGGTTGTTCAAATAATTAAAAATAAAACCACCTTAAGACCCAGCAATTCCACTTCTGGGTATTTATCCAAAGAAGTCCAAAACACTAATTTGAAAAAATGCATGCACCCCTATCTATGTTCACTGCAGCACTATTCACAATAACCAAGATACAGAAGCCACCTCAATGCTATCAATAAATGATCTACAATGGAATATTACTTAGCCATGAAAAAAAATTATAAAATCTTACCATTTGCAACAACATGAATGGACCTGGAAGGTAAGTCAGTCAAAAAAAGACTTACATATACCATATGACCTCATTTATATGTGGAATCTAAAGAGCAAAAAATAAACAAGCAAAATAGAAACAGACTCATAGAGGCAGGGAACAAGCTGATAATTGCCAGCTGGGAGGGGCAACTGGAGAGTAGGGTGAAAAAGTGAAGGAAATTAAGTACAAATTGGTAATTACAAAATAGTCATGGGGATGTAATGTAAAGCATAGGAAATATAGTCGATATTAATAATAGTCAATGGTAATAACTATGTAAAGTGCCAGGTGGCCAGGTGACTACTAGTCAGGGGATTCACTTCATAAATTACCTAAATGTCAAACCATTACACTGTACAGCTGAAACCAATATAAAATAATATTAAATGTCAGCTAATATAATACTGTATGTTAGCTATATATTAATTTAAAAATCTTAAGAAAACAACTTCAAGAAGCTGTGAGTTAAAACCATTTATATGAATAACCCACAAATACTGAGGTGGCCAAGTAGCGTGGTGGTTGCCTAAGTCTGGGAGTGGAGTTGGGAGAATGGGGAAGAACTGCTAATGATGAACAGGTTTCTTCTGAGGGTGATGAAAGTGTTCTAAAGTTAGATTATTGTGATGGTTGCACAACTTTGTATATATACTAGAAATCACTGAATTTTACACTTTAAGTGTACTTTACTTAAAAGTTGCTTGTAAAAAGCTAAAATGAGGAAAAATGAATTTTATACAAGTTTTAGTGAGAGGAAAATGTGATTAAGAACAAATTCTGCAAATTTTGCTTTCATGAATTACAGTATAAGATTTTATTTTAATTCTGAAATTATTAAAAACTTCTTACCTATCCAGAAATAACTTTTACAGAAAACAAACACATGCAAATTTAATCTTTTCCTAGTAAACTTGGGATGATTTGGAGGCAATGAAAAACATTTTAGAAATCCAAATGCTAGAGTAACAATACCTCTACAAGAACAAAATATATGAATATCAACAAAAACAAAACATGGACAGTCTTTACAGTTTTGTTATGATACATTCTTTATAAAGAAAATCATTAAAACATTTTTCATTCCTTTTAAAAGTGATCCTCAGATTGTCATGTCTGTCCTTGTGGCATAATAAATCTGCAGTTACCAGATCATAACTTACGAATAGCTAAATCACAAAATAATTGCAAACATCTAATTCTCCAAACTAAAAGTATCATAACCCCAAATTTGCACATAGTCATCATTTTTACCCAAACCTAACATGAGCAATGATGATCACTATGAACCATCAAGTAATACTTATTTCTAGGAAATAAGACTCTGACTACAATACAAATACAGTCAAACAAACTCCATCATTCCACCTGTTCTATCACAAATGCTTAGAAATCATTGAGGCTCTCAAGGTACTTTTTCAATTAGAACGCTCCAATACATTTATAAAAGTCAACCTGAATGTCCATCAAAATCTGCAGTTTTCACAATAACACACTTCTCAGTGTACTATCATAATAACAGTTGTCTTGTAAGCATTTACTATTAAGACTGTCCTGGGTTTTGACGAATTAGAAATAGTGCCAATTAAAAATAAAAAACAAAAACACTCCATTTAATTATTCGAAAGTTGCCTCAATAAAGACCAAATTATAAAGTTGGCAAAAGAATTTAAAAAAAAAAAAAAACAAAAACAAAACTGCAACCCGGCTCAGCCAAAATTCTAAAAATACCATCCTGAACTCAGGACATGGACAGACCAAACGGTCAAATGTAATGGTCAGGCGAAAGTCCCTTGTCAACGATGGGCGGGGGAGGCCTGCCTTTGTATCAATGCAGAAATGGAAAGAAGCAGAACTGAAGAACATTAATTATTAAACAAAACATTGAGAGCTAAATTGCCAAACTGCAAACCATCGTTATTCTTTGGGTTAGCATTCCCCAGGAAGAGAAATACTTTTTAAATTTTATTTATTCCGGTAGCATCAAAAGGGGGACAAGGGCCCGACTGGAAAAAGAAAGGCAAAGTTTGAGGCAGCTAAGGAAGGTGGTGGAAGTTCCAGAGCCTGGATCCCGGAGAGGGGCAAGAGGGACTAGAGCCACAGTTACGGCCGCCAGCTGGAGGTGGGGAGCACAACTGCTGGCCCGAACCCGGAGGGAGAGTGACAAGAAAAGAGGACTCGGAGGTGGCCGAGAGGAGAATGGAAGCTTCAGCGCCGGTCATTTGTGACCGAAACTCTGTCCGGTTGGAGTCGAGGAGGAGAAAGAGTTGGTGGGGTCTCGGTCCCTCTCTCCCTAGGAGGTCGGGTGGAGGGTGGACCGCGAAGCGCTTAAGGCCGAGTAGGGCAGGCCCGACACCTACCTGCGGGTCCCGGGCAGCCGCCCCAGAGCGAGGCCTAGTGCATCGCCGCCGCCTCCAGCCCTCCACGTCGCGCCGAGGCTGCTGCTCCGCGGCCGCCGCCGCCTGGAGCCCGGCTGGGCCCGAGCCTGGCTTCCCACCCCCGCCCCGCGCCGGCTGGCTATTCAGCCAGGGGAGCACAGGGCTGCCCTCTTGAGCCCAGCTCCGTTCGTGGGGTGAGAGGCGGCAGCGGCGGCTCCCTCACGTCTCTCCCGGGTGTCCTGTCAGCCAGCAGTTTCCCCCGGGTCCGCAGCGCCGCCTCCGCCGCTGCTGCCACGGCCTCTCCCACATCCCCGGCCTCCAGAGGAGCCGCCGCCGCCGCCGCGCCTCGCCCACTACCCTTAGCGCTTCTGCTCCCTGCTTCTCTTCACCCCGCCGACCCGGCTCGGCCCAGCTAGGTCGGGGGACACAGCGCTGGAGGCCGCAGCCTGGCCGCCAGAGCCCCCAGCCCACAATCCACCGCGCGGCTCCGCCGGGGCGGGAGGACCGCGGCCCGGGCCGGGGGGAGTGCTCGCCGCCTCGAGAGAGGGGCTATAGCGCGGGCGCAGCCGGCATTTGCCCGGAGCGGAAAATACCCTTCGTAGTCTATCAGCACCTCCTCTCACAGTACTGCACGCAAAGACGGAAATCCACCCTGAACTCTACTTTTCCCCACGACTTTTCTACCACTCAGACATATTCTCAGGAGCACCCAGGTGCCGCCTTCCGCCTTCCCTGGGACTGGGCCTTCGCCCACCCCTCAAGACCAACCTATTACAGTAGATACTTCCACAACATCCCACCTCTCCTTTCACCCCCACAAAGTGAACTATATTCAGAATTTCCCAAATAAACATCCTTTAAAAGGTTAAAGGTCACTCCTTTCCCCAGCAACCCCCCTGAACGCTAAAAATACTGCAAGGTCTCTCTATAGACGCCTTCCCCCGTTGATGTAAATTTTATCCTAGTTCCAGGCCTTCCTCCCAGGCAATTATCACTCTTCTCTGACACTGAAATCAGTTATTCCTACTTGACTGAGATACTTGAAGTGTGTGTATTATTAATGCATACCTCCTCGTTGTGATTTTTAACAGTAATACAATTCAGCCTGGTTTCAGAGGGCTTGCATTCAACAAAATACAATCCACAAGAAAGTGAATATCCTAGAATATTTTTAAAAAGAGAGAAAAGGACCCTCATTCGAGTGTTTTTGTCTTAATTTTAGGAATAGTTCTTTCAATTTTGAAACTTTTTCCCTAAGAATAATCAGTTTAAGACATTTATAAGACACTTAGTGTGTTTTAACACTTCAAAAGTGAAGATGTAAGTCTTACAGTTGGGGATTAAAAAAAAGTTTAAGTTTCACTTCTAAGAAATCACTTTGAAAACTGCAAACATGACTCTTTGTGAAATAATTTTACCCACTAAAGATCTTAAGTTGGAGGAAGGGAAGGACAAAGAAGAAGGAAGCAACAAAAATATTAATAGTTAAGAGAAAATTTTAACATTATGTTTTTTTAACTTCAATTCTGTACAATGTTATAAGGAAAGTGAGACTACTATCAATCTCCAACATGAAATAACTTTTAACTATAAAATAATAAAGAAATCCTTCTAAATCGATGATCTCTTATAAAACCAGATGAGTTCATATTAAAATATTAAGGAAAGATTTACCAAATTTCATGTAAGGCCAGAGAGGAAAATAATTTCACTTTATCTAGAATCAAACAAAGATTCTAAGATTAAACTAAGAAATAGATTTAGCAAATTCCTATATTTTGAACCTGTATCAGGAAATCAACATTTTTGCAAGTTGCCTTAAACCTGGCAGTTTGATCTTTTAAAAATCATTTGCATTGATACCCCACGTTTTTTCATAAAAGATTCCAAGTTGCTCTTGTGGACACCTGGATTAAATAATAGCCTTAAAGTACCTTGCAGACACTAGAACAAGACCGACTGGTTTGCTTTCCTCATTATCCATCTGCAGGTAACATACCATAGGAAGAAAATACACATTGAGTATTGTGCTTAGTTCTTTCAGGTATCCAGCATGATGTTTACTTTTACTTTTCCACAGAACAATTCATAATCATGAATCTAAACAGAGAAGTAAATGTTGATGATTAGGTTTGCCAAAAACAAAAACCTGTTAACTGGACGGTAATTTAATTTAAATAGGTAGATAAATTTCAAATAAATTAATATAGTCATTTGTTATTCCTTGAATCATATCAGTATTAGAAAAGTCAAATCACAAATAAATATACATAAGTATATTATTAGTGTTCATTACCAGAAAGCACAGACGACGGAAAATTAAAAATCTGATAGAAATCATCATTGCCCTAAGAAGAAAATATTTAGCTACCATTTTATTAACACTGTATTTGGCATAGTATTTATTAAACCTGTTAACCTTATAAATGGTTATAATTATCAGGGTCATATATTCTCATTAGAAGAAGAATGGGAAAATTTTTTTAATGCTGTAACACTTATAAAAGGTCAATGTTTATGTTTACTGTATGTTCAGTATATATTTGTGTGACAGTAGTGAGGTTAACATGTTAACTCAATCAGTAAACACCATTTTTAATTACTTGTTTGACAGAAGCTATACATTCACATGCCAATATAAATGCAGAAGGGAAAGGGGGCACTGGTAGAAGGAACAATCAGAAAAATCATTTTGCACTTTAGACATGAGCACTAGCCCCTCTTTTTTCCACAACAGCAAAACTTAAATCTATCAAAGGGAAACCCATTCAAGTTCTCAAACCTATGCTATAGCTAAATATGTATAATTACATTGTGTGTTTAATATAAATTATCTTTGGTAAGCAAATCTAAATGCACTCATAACTAAGAGTATTATGCTGATAGTTTCATCTGGGTTTGGTTTTTTGATCCAATGCTCTGAATTATTTATCCATAATATTTAAGCTATTTAAAAATGTTACATTTAAAAATCACAATTTATAATAATATGAGGAATCTGAATATGTTTTAATATTTCTTTGTATCTAATGTAGACTATCTTTTTTTTTTAGACTATCTTAATGTAAGAAAACTTTCCAGTTTACTTGGAGTTTGGCGTAAGCCATTAAAACCAGATGTAGATATAAGCACCATTAGAAATTTCATGTGATAATAATACACTGATTGTTGGAAGTATGTAATACACAGGTTTTTATATGTCATCTCTTTGTGTCTTCTAAGTCAGCTGTTTGATCACTTTGGAAAGAATTATTTAACTGTTAAATTTCTCTGTTCCATTTCTCTTTGACTCTAATATTCTAAATTTACATTTTGATTATCATCAAAATAGCAACTACTATTTGCTAAGAATTTACTATGCTCCAAGCATAGGAAAAACCAAGGTAGTGTATTAGTTTTCTATTGCTGTGTGGAAATGACCACAAACTTAATGGTTTCAAATAACACATATTTATTATATTACAGTTTCTGTGAGTCAGGAGTCCAGGAACAGCTTAGATTGGTCTTCTGCTGAGGGTCTCATAAAGCAGCTATCAAAGCATCAGTCAGGCTGTGTTCTCACTGGAGGCTTGACTAAGGAAAACCTGCTTCCAAGGTCAACTCTGGTTGTTGGCAGAATTCCTTTTCTTCCATTTGTATGACTGAGAACCCTAGCTTCTTGCTGGCTGGAGGCTCTCTTTAGCTCCTAGAGGCCACCTGCAATTCCTTGCTATGTAGGTTTTCTCAAATTGGCTGCCTACTTAATCAAACCAGCAAAGAATGTCTCTAAACTCTCTACAGTGAATCAGCTAGCAAAACAGAGTGATATTCTATCATTTTTGCCATATTCTATGGTTTAGAGGCAAGCCACAAGGTTTGCCTACACTCAAGGAGAGGGAATTGTACAACTTGTGAACACCAGGAGGTGAGTATCTCTCCTTGAACAATATACTACACACATAGTATTTTTTTTCAATAATTATTCCCCTGAGTAAATGGTATTTGGTATAATGAATATTAATATTAATAATTCATAAATTTAATGGATGACTAAAATTATACTTTCTCTTTCATATTCTACAACTACTGTGTCAGAAAATCCTATTAGTTCTGCCTTCAAAATATATCTAGACTAAACACTTCTCACCATTCACGTTGCATCCACCCTGGTCCAAATTCTCTTGCCTGCAGGTCCCCTAACTACAGCTGTTGAAGCACCATTCATAGAAACTCCAGGGTGAATGATGCATCTTGAAGTTGTGCAGTATAATTATCCTACTTGCCTGGATTATTGCAAAAGTCTCCTAACCTATTCTCAACACAATAGTCAGCTTGATTCTGCTAAAACTTAAGTCATATGATGTTATTTCTCTACTTAAAACTCTCCAGCGGCTTTGTCTCATTCACAGTAAAAGATAAGAGTCCTTAGAAGACCCTGTATGATTTTATTCCAGTCTTAACCTTTCTAACATTATCTCCTTCTGCTCCCCCCATTTCTCACTCTGCTCTAATCATATTGGGTTCCTCACTGTTCCTGGGCCATGCCAGGCATGCTCCTGTGTCAGAGGGTTTGCATTTACTCTTCCTTCTGTCTGGAATGCTTTTCCCCAGATATCCGAATGGTTAACTCCTTCACCTTCTTCAGGTTTTTATTCAAATCTTACCTTCTCAGTGGGGTATTTCATGACACCATATTTCTCAGTACAACACCATGCCCTATGTGCTTTTCCACTTTATTTTTCTCCTTAGTGTTTATCACTTAACCACCCCCTGATATGTTTTACTTATTTATTGTCTGTCTTTCCCCCAAAGGAATGCAAGCTCCATGAAGGCAGCAAGTTTTATCTGTTTTGTTTACCACTCTACCTGCCCCTAGCACCTGAACAATACCTAGTGCAAGTTGAGAGCTCAATAAATAGTTATTGAAATAATTCAATAAAGATAAAGACAAACTGGTTCTTATAAACATAAACTATTTTCTACCATACACTAAGCAGAATGAGTAACCAATTAGTTTAGTGTCATGAAAAAACAATTTGCCAGTGACATGTTTTAGGGCTCAAGATTTTTGTAAGCCACTATGAATTTATTAGATTTATGATAAAGATAATAGTCTTGGCTTATTTTGCAATTGGAGTATTTTAAGTAACAACTATATGAAATTATTTTTAAAATATACAATTCTATAAGGAAGTAGAACTATAAAGACAGAATGTTTAAACATTAGAAAAACATTTTTTATTTAAAACTTTTCTAAGAAAAGGAGAAATGTCATTTAAAACTTTTCTAGGAAAATTATGAGCATTTTGGAAGGCATACATTTCCAGAGAAACAGAAGCAATAGTTGACCTCTAAAGGGATTTCCTCAATACCACTTCAACATCAGTTGGGTATGTGACTCAACACTAGCCATTGCTCAGAAAGAACCCCCTAAGCAGGAGCAATATAAATTCTTACACCACTATACAATATTTTTAAATAGAGAAAAAAAAAATCAAACAGTGAGGACATTGTACAAGCAAACTAAACAGACAAAAAACAAAAACAACCCAAAACAAACAAACAAAAAACACTGGGTATCATGAAACCAGGATAGTTTCACGACATAATCCAAAATAAAATATTAATGTAACAATAGATTGCAGTTATATAATGGAGTTTCCTTAAATATCAAAATGCATTAGAAAGGCCATTTAATTCTCATGCCACTGTTTGGTCATTTTGGTTCTCATTTTACCAGGAAGTAAAATGTCTGTGTTTTTTTAGCCTTAGTCTCTTCTGCAGATTCCTGAGTGTTAATAAAAACAAGTTCTCAATCAGAATCTGATGTCAATCAAGAACTCTTATTTCCAAAATTCTAATTTTAGATCGAGAACAGCATTTTTTCCCTTCTATGCTTTTATTTATTACCTTTTCAAGGATTTATATAAAATAAAAATAATAAACTCAAATGAAAGAAAACATCGATGAAATCAAAGATTTTCAGACCAAAAGAGGCCTCTTAACAGATGAGGAGATGGAGGTCAAAGGACTGAGAGAGATGTTTTAGTGGTGGCAGCCGATTTCCAATTAGAATACAGATTTAAGGACTTCCAATCTCATGCTCTTTGTCCCACACTATACTATGGGAATGCTACAGCAACAAATTACTGAAAAAGTAAAGAATTATGTTAAGTGGAATTATTATTTGAATCCAAAAAATATCAGATTCCCCTTTATCTCCAAAGAAAAGGTAAAGCTTACTTTAAAGTATGGAATATGAAGTTTCTCATTATTTGTGAGGGAAAAAAAACAACTTGTAGAGATTTTGCTTAGTAATAACTATTTCATAACTTAAGAAATAATCAATGTAGGAAATTTATTGTTTTATTTTATTTATTTATTTATTTATTTATTTTGCTTTTTGGTATGTGGGTGGCTCCCTGGCTGGGAAACGAATCGAACCCAGGCCGCAGCGCCGACAGAGCCAGCGCCAAAGCCTTAAGCCACTACACCATCAGGGAACTCTGAAATTTATTGTTTTAAGTACTCTTTACCAATTTACAAATCTGAGACAGTTCTCACATTTGGTTCCAAGAATGCAGTCTTTTAGAAAATGTATGGCTTATTTTTGTGTATTCCTTCTTTATAAATATAGCCTACTTCCATTCTTCTAAGTTTATCCTAACTTTGCTTTGCAGTTCATTATGCACAACAAAAGAAATGGTAAAGTGAGCATACAGGACACATTTACAAAATACAAGTATATTTTTGTCTATTACAAATTGAAAGTTAGACTCCTGATAGTTCCCCTAGCCCAAGCTCCCTACAACAAGCATATATCAAAACAGTGAGCAAGCATGAAGTTTATATAAATGGCTTTGTCTTGATAATTAAACTGGCTCACTGATGCGTGCCAGTGAGTGCTACTGTGAATCCAGGTGGTCAGCATCTCTCTATGGTTAATGGCATTCAGAGGGAAATTGCTCTCCTCTTGTCTGTCTGATTCTTCACTGCCTGCTTGAGCTTCTTGCATTTTGCCCCAGTATGTTAGAGCTCCCTTAGTTACTCACTAACCTACCCCAGGATGAGGTTAATTTTTGTCAAACTTGTGATTCCTCTTAATGATGGAACCAATATGCTAATTCTGATTCTAAATCTCTTATGAGAGATAAGGGGAAAAAATTCCTATGCCAATACTCCCTAATGCCTTGCATTCATCCTCATTCTCAAGTAGACATCCAGACTTCCATTCACATTCAATAAATATTTATCAGAGATGTTTCTGGGTCCAAGATGCTAGCAGTCAGCAAGACTGATTCAGTTCATACTCTCATAGCACTCACAATTTGGGGTGGGGGAGAGAGGGAGTACGAAAGAGAAACATTAAACAAATAATTATAGGAATTGTTCAACAACAGATGGAATACATGTCAAGGAAAGGTAGAAGAAGATATGAGAGCTTGTAAAGGTGAGTGTAATTTAATGTAGCTAAATAGCTCTTGCTCAGGGAAACAGCATTTAAACTGAAAAATGAATAGGAGCTGGTCAGGGAAGGGAAATGGTCGTAGTGAAGAGTCCCAAGTATGAAGGATCTAGGTAAGCAGATGGAACAGAGAAAAGGCCAAAGGGGCTGGCATGCAGTACGACAGAAGTAGGCCAAAGCCAAACCGTACAGGGAGTTTGGTCATGTTGGAGTTTGAACATGTAATAATTATTAGCTATGATAGTGCTTTGGGCAAGTAGATGACACAAGCATGTTTTTAAAAGATCAGTTTGACCATTCTGTGAAGAATGAGCTGGTGGAATTACATAACTAAGAGAATGTGTGGCATGAGCAGTTAGAAGGGTATCTGTTATAGACTGAATATTTGTATGTGTACCCCTCTCCCCAGCGTACATATACAATGTACATTGAAGCCTTAAACCCCAATGCGATAGTACTTGGAGATGGGACCTCTGAAAGACAATTAGGTTTAGATGAAGTCGTGAAAGTGAAGCCCTGATGATGGGACTAGTGTCCTTATAAGAAGAGGAAGAAAAAGAAAGAGAGGTTGCTCTGTCTCCACCATGTAAGAACACAGCAAGAGGGTGGCCATTGGTAAGGCAGGAAGAGGGTCTTCACCAGGAACTGAATCTGCTAGCACCTAGTTCTTGGACTTCCCAGATTCCCCCAACTATGAGATAAATGTTTGTTGTTTAAGCCACCCCATATACGAGTGTGGTGTTTTGTTGTAGCAGCCTGAGCTAAGACAGTGCTGATATTTGAGAGGTATCCTAAGAGACAGAATTGGCAGTACTTGGTGACTAACTGGACAAAGAGCTAAGAAATAGGTACATGTTACTCAGAAGAATGATTCCTAGGTTCCTGATGTGAGCAACTGGAAGGATAGTGCAACCATTTAGTGAGGTAGGAAACAGTGGAGTAGGAAAAGATTTGTCACCATAAGTTCAGTAATGGACATGTCTAATTGGGTCAACTATGTAATAGCTACCTGGAAACGTTAAGGAGGCAGTTAGATACAGTAGACTCTTCATTAACTAGAACTCAAGTAACTGGCACTCTCAAGCAACTGGCAGAAAAATTGAAGGAATGCTACTACATTTATCTGGCATGAGTGCTGATTAACTGAGAGTCTTTGTATATGGATTTGCAACTCAGAAGAGAGACCTGAATGAAGATAGAAATTCAGAAGTTGTCAACATGTAGTTAATAATTGGAAGGATAGATGTGTATGAGATTTATGAGCGAGCGAGAGAGAGAGAATAGAGAGTTGAGAAGGGAAGAGAAGGAAGGGAAGAGAAAAGATGGCCACAGAGCTATACAACAAGGAAATATCGGCATATATCAAATCAATGAGCAAACAAAATGTTTGTATCAATGGCTTTGTCTTTATGATTAAATCACAGTGGGTACTACTGTGATTCTAAGTAGTCACCATATCCTTCTGGTTAATGGACTAGGTCCTGAAAGGAGGAAAAGCAACCAGGGGAAACTAGAATGAGGAGACAGAGAAATAACAGGAAAGCCATGAGCCTATGGGGTTTACAGAAGACAAAGGAAGTAAATTTTTTTGGAACAAGCTAGTAGTCAACTATAGCAAATAAGAGTGTGCTGTCCATTAGATTTAGCACCATGAAGGTCACTACTGATGCAACACAAATTTGGTAGATGGTAGAATGGAAGCAGATTTTGATGAGTTCAGGGCTGTTTTATAGAGAAGAACAAAAGATGAATAAACTGTGTCTAGAAGTTTAGTCGTTAAAAAAAATTTTTTTTAATGAGGGGCTAGGAGTTCCCTGATGGTGTAGTGGCTTAAGGTTTCGGCGCTGGCGCTGTAAACGCTGCAGCCTGGGTTCGATTCCCAGTCAGGGAACTACCCACATACCAATAAATAAATAAATAAATAAATAAATTTTTTAAAAACAATTTTAAATGAGGGGTTAGATTGAGTGGTAGGTGGAAGTGGATACGAGGGGAGATTTTTCTTTAATTTTTTTTTTTTTTTTGCCATACTACTGACTAATAGAATATAAAGTAACTTCAGGTATTTTGTTGTTGTTGCTTTTTGGTATGTGGGTAGCTCCCTGGCTGGGAATCGAACCCAGGGCACAGCACTGACAGCACCAGCGCTGAAGCCCTAAGCCACTACACCACCAGGGAACTCCCAATTTTTCTTAATATGTTAGTATTTGAACATGTTTGACTTCTCAGAAGCACTCTTCAAAAAGAAAAACAAGTAACTCCACTGAGCATATTAATTAATTTTTCTCCCAAATATTTGTTCACTCATGTTATTCTATGGGTCAGGAGATCTAACATTATTTAAAACTTTTGATTGAAATCAAATAATCAAGCAGAAACCAATTTTCCCCATATCTCAGCTTTGCTGTCATCCACTTATTCATTTAAAAATATTTGTTGGAGTTCCCTCGTGGTGTAGTGGCTAAGGCTTCGGCACTGTCAACACTGCAGCCTGGGTTCGATTCCCAGCCAGGGAGCTACCCACGTTAAAAAAATAAAATAAAATAAAAAATAAAAAAATAAAAATATTTGTTGAAAATGTATGTTTCATGCTCTATTTTAAGCACTGGTGATACAATGATACAAAACACAAACAAGCCCACTTTTACTACTTCTTTTGAGCATTGTACTGGTGTTTCTAGCCAGTGCAGTAAGTTAAGAAAAAGAAATTTTAACAATACTATAAGAATTGGGAAGAAATAAAATTGTTATTATATTTAGATAATATAATTGTATGTTTAGGAAATCTCAATGAAACTCTAGATTACTAGAATTAATTAACCAGTATGATTGCTGGATACAAGCTGTGGTAGGTAGAATTCTAAGTTTTCCCCCAAGATCCCAGACCCCTGGTATATATGTCTTATACATTCCCCTCCCCTTAAGTATGGGTAGACTTGTGAATATGAGTTTTCAATCTTTTGATTAGGCTAAAGTATATGGCAAAGGTGATGGAATCTTGCAGATGTAATTAAGACCAGATGAACTTGAGTTAATCAAAAGAGAGATCATCCTAGTAGACCTACCTAATCAGGTAAGCCCCTTTAAAAGAGAGTTTAAAGGTCAAAGATATCAGAAATCAAAATATTTGAAGTAAGAGAAATGGTTTCCTGTTAGCCTTAGGGAAACAAAATGCCATATTTCAGAGAGGGCTACGTGACAGAAAATTGCAGTGGCCTCCAGTAGCTGAGTGGCTGCTGGCTGACAGCCAGCATGAAAGATGAACCTCAGTTCTGTAAGTCCAAGGAAATTAATTGCACCAATAATCAGTGAGCTTGGAAGAATACCCACAGCCTGAGATGATCATAAGACTGGCTGACACCTTGATTTCAGCCTAGTGAAACTCTGAGCAGATGACCAGTTAACTTGTAGCCAGACTACTGATTTGTGGGAACTGTGAGATAATAATTTTTTTTCAAAATGATAAGTTTGTGATAATTTCTTATTCAGCAATAGAAAATAAATATATCAGGTGAATATACAAAAATTTAATTGTTATTCTATATACCAGCAACAAGCAGAAAACTTTAAAAATTGTTATTGTTTACAATTGCACAAAAATACCAAATATTTAGGAATAAATCTAATGAACGAAAGCAAGATCCCTCTGCACAGAAAACTATAAAACTTTATTGAGAGAAGTTGAAGATAACCTAAGTGGAAATACCGAAGGTGCCAAAAAAATGTACACACATTTTAAGTGCTGTTATCTATATGTATTACTTTTCAAAGTTGAATTATGGTAGCAATGTGTAGTATTTCTTAAAATATGGCATTAATCAAATGAATGCTAGCGTCACCATGTGACACCATATAAATAGACAGTCAAAGGAAATGGTGGAAGCATGGAGTACAAGACCATTTTGAAGAGGTATTTGAAATTTTGGAATGTTGTTTGAGTTTCCCCTATGTTCTCCTGACTTAACACCCCTTGACTTCAACCTATGGGGGACCTAAAGGATTTAGTGGCTGCACAAGCAGTACTTCAGGAAAAAATTGAAACGGCATATGCAGCCATATCAGTGGACACTTTGGTCAATGGTGCTCAAGCAGTAGTTTGCTGTAATCAGAAGTGTCTGGATGCTGATGATAACCACTTTGAGCACCCCTTGTAACTGCAGAAGTCAAATTTAATTTGTATTCATCTTTTGTTATCAATATACATACTAAGTATTACAATTTTAATACAGTTTTCTCCTTTCTTAAAATGTGTGCACATTTTCTGGCATTCTCTGTATATGCATTATTCATGTATAACCTAAATAAGAGGAAATATATGCATTATTCATGGGTTAGAAGTTGCAATGTTGTAACTATGTCATTCTCTCCAAATTGACTTATAGATTCAAAGCAATACCAATGAAAATCCCAACAGGTTCATATGTGGAAAAATAGCAACCTGACTCCAAAACATACAGTTGACCCTTGAACAACATGGTTTAAACTGTGTGTGGTACATTTATATGTGAATTTTTTCCACTAAATATCTACTGTTTTTGATCCATGATTGGAAGTCCATGGATGTGGAGGGATGACTATATGCATTGTTCTACATCATTTTATATAGGGGACTTGAGCATCCTCAGATTTTAGTATCCCCATGGGGTTTCTGCAACCAATTCCTGGAGACACGGAGGGATAACTGAGGGTAGTTAAATTTGGGGTGACTCAAAGGTTATACATGAATTTTCAACCACACCAGGGTGGTGCCTTTAACCCCAGTTCAAGGGTCAACAGTATATGGAAATGTAAAGGTCCAAGAATAGCCAAAACACTCATAAAAAGAATAAGATAGGAGGACATACTCTACCAGTTACCAAGGCTTATTATAAAACAGTGGTTCCCAACCTTTTCCCACTTGTGTACCCCTTTTAAACCCATTTCTGTAAATTGTACCCCTTGTTTTGAAATACAAATACTTTTGTTCAGTGCCTAGCTTAATCTAAAATAGTGAAAATGAAGTAATAAGTTAGGGAGGAAAAATTATTACACTAAATGTACAAACCACAGATTCAATTATACAATATTTGTAACAGTTAAATATTAATAATGATCAAGTATTTAACAAACTTTTAATTTATTATTAATATTTATTTGTTATCTGAAAAGTCTGTAATAATTGTTACACAGATCACTAGCTGATTGAAACATTGTTAGTGAGATCATTGAGCTTGCTTTGATGCACTTAAGTTTCTTGAAATCAGGCTCAAAAGATGCAAGATACAGTCTTAAATCAGATTTGTTTTAAGCTTGTTGCTGTACTTATTTTTTATGAAGGCATAAAAAGAAAAAGCTCTCTCCACTAGTTCAATATTAGTAAATGGCAAGAGGTATTTGAGTGCCTTCTCACTGAGTTGTTCACTTTCCTCACTGACATCTACCCAGAAGGTAATAAGATGCTTTCTTTTAAAATAGAATTTAAGCAAGAAGCAGTTGACAGTTTGATTAACTTCTCTTTTTCATTGACTGATCATCTAGCTTCTTTGAAGAATTCTTCATTGAAGAGATCCGCAGTCCAGTTGTTTTCTTTTCCACGTTGAGGGAAGTACTTCCAAAAGGACACCTTAAGACCTTCCAAGTGACTTACAATATTCTCTTTCATATTTTGGGATAGGTGCAAGGCATTTCCAGATAAGAAGTTGTGCAGAAAAAAAAAAAAAGAAGTTGTGCAGAGTTTCAAAAACTTCAGGGTGATCTCTTTCAATACACACTTTCCAAAAGTCCAGTTTTTAAATCATTGACTCTATTTTGTTGGTTACTTTGCATATATAAGAGTCTGTATGTTTCTAGAAAAATATCTAATAAATATCCAATACTTTGAAGCCAGTCACTGTCCTGAAACTTTGGAGCAAGAGGGAAATGATGGTCTTAAAAAATACCTGGACTTCATGTCTAAGTTCAAACATGCATTTAAATACTTTGCCATGAGATAACCACCTTACCTCTGTCTGCAGAAGGAATGTGCTGTGAATGCTGTTCATTTCTTTACTTTAAATAATCTGGAGTTTTGTGGTTGTGACTTAATAAAATTTCCAACTTTCACAGCCTCATTAAGAACATTTTTCAGTTCACTAGGAAGAGGCTTGGATCGAAGACTTTATCTATGAATGCAGCACTGACTCCATGGTACATGAGGAGCTACTTCTTTAACTCGGCCATGTAGGCTTATAAAACAATTTGACATAGGCTTGCCTCCATCAGTGCATATACCACAACAATTCAACCAACTAATGTCCTTTTCAATGAAACTACCATTGATTACATTAAAAATATCTTTGCCTGTGGTATGCTTTGTCAATGGGCAACAAAGCAACAGGTTTTCCTCAATTTCATTTCCTATCAAGTACCTCGTGATGATGAGCAAAATAGATAAATCAGCAATATCTACATTTTCATTGGCCTGGATGGAAAAGAATTTACTTTTTCTCATTCGACCTACTACTACAGCTTCAATATCATCAGACTTTTCCTGAAATCATCAAAATATTGTATTGTTTGAAAAAGAGATAGTATTGATTTTGTGGACATGTTCTTTCCCAAACATACAAAAAATGGTATCCTTAACACAAGGAGAAATTAAATCTTCAGCTATGGTGTAGTTTTTACCACATTTAATGATGTGATTAGGAATACGGTATGAAGCCTCAACTGAATTCTCATTGTCTTTTTTTCTTGACATCATGAATGAAGTAATAGTTGAGTGCTTTTCTAAGTGCCAAAAATAATGTATTTCTTTGTTTTTATACATAGTTGTTTAGTTTCTACATGTTGCATGAATAAAGAGGGTTTTGTGCTACTGTTGGATAATGTTTTACCACACACAACAAACAAAGCCTGAGGACAGTCATCATCCCCTATACATGAAAACCCATATTTAATATACACTTCAGAGTATTTCCTTTTCTCCTGTGTAGTATCTGAGGCACACACCTTTTTACTATTGACTGGTGTGGGTGTACTTGTAGCTGTGAACACGTGTTGAGAAGTACTTGGTGAAAGGTTACAACCCACATCAAGTTGTGGTTTTTGAACTGTTCCTGTTTTCAACTACTGATCCATAACTGACACACTTAAACATCTCTGATAATAATAACTAAAACTATGTGAAACATTAAAAAGAAAAACTTGAAAAGAACCACAATTAAAGACAACGCACTTACTTTTGCTCAGTCAATAACTAAACTGATCAAACAGTCTGGCTATGAATGCCTTTATATGTTTAGGGAAGTTCTAGAATATCACAAATGGATTGTCCTGAAACTGTGCATAATGATTGGTAGAAGAGTGGTTTGGGGGAAGGGTTCACAGCCACGCCCTCACCAATCATCATTTGTTAATGTGATCTAATTTTGCAGGGTCTCTATTAACGGTAATTCAAACTTAACATTTATTGTTCCATAACTAAAATTTTGTATTTTTTTTCCCACTTTACATGTTGTTTCCATTACTGATTATTTTTCACATAACCCGCACCGGCCCAGCTCATACCCCTGGGGGTACACTTACCACTGCTTGGGAACCAATGTTGTAAAACTACAATGTAATACTTATACAACGGTGTGAGTGTAGTAGCTAAAGATAAAAAGCCTCAAACAAATTTAAACAGAAAAGATAGGTAATTCAACAGAAAAATGGTCCAGACACGTTACAAGTACTCACAGAGAAAGATATCCAAATGGCCATATAAGAAGGTATTCAATCTAATGTGCAATATGATATACTATACATCTACACTTAAAAAACTAAATGTTGCTTAAAATGTGAAACAACAGGTACAAACCAGGTAGAAGAGTAAATTGATATGACCAGTTGGAACATAATTTGCCAACATCATCTAAGTTGAACATGTGTACACGCTATGATTTAGCAATTTACTCCTAGGAATATAGTCAATAGAAATGCATGTTTATATTCATCAAACCCATTACAATAATGTTGAATGACAGAAGCCAGACACACAAAAATGGATACTATATAATGCCATTTATATAAAATTTGAAAACTCAAAACTATGTTAATAGTCAAGAAGAGAGGGGGTAGTAATTAGAAGGCATATGGGACGGTAATGTTCAATTTTGATATCTGGGTGGTAAATACATATATTCACTTTGTAATAATTTTTATTCAAACATTTGTTTTGTGCACTTTTTCTGTTTGGGAATGATATATCAATAAAAAATATTTAAAAATAAAGCCAAACCCCCTGCCCTCATGGACTTTATGTTCTACTGGGAGGAGCTCTGTCTTCCTTCTTATTGGCTAGGTTCAATCTCAAGTTTTAAGTGGTGGGAAGTGGCAGGAAGATGGCTGCCAGCAGCTCCTAGGCTATAACTCCCCATGTCCAAACCAGTAACCAAGGCATGCTTACAGGATCAGCAGCAGTCCCAGATTGCTTCTCTGGCTCCGACTGGGTGAAGTACCATCCCAACCACTGAGGCCAATGTGAGGCTCTGATTGTCCAGGCCTGAATCCAGCCAACCCTGAAACCAGAATAAATTGGAGTTAACGTCACCAGAACACATAAAATAAGAATGAAGAAAGATGTGGTTCTTCAGAAAAAGAAAAACAAAAATCTGGGGACCTATTTCAGAAGAGGAAATAAATGTGAGCTGAAAACCCAGCCAAACGTTTATGACGGGTCTCCTCCAAGTGAAAACCCAGATTTGCTATTAGGTCAACTTCCTTGTAAGGTCTTTCATTTTGCTGCACATGTTTCAGTGATTTGGCTTGTTTACTTCTTCTACTGCTAATATGGTTGTAAATGAACTCTTTCCTTCCCTTTTGTCAGCTGAGAAACAGGGCACTCTCCCCTACACCATCTCTGTTTCTCTCGATTTGAAATAAGCCAAAAATAATCAACCAACCAAACAAAACATAAATAACAATGAAAATCCATTTCGAGCTTTAAATGCTTGTTTCTGCTAGAAACTACAATGTAACAAGAAGATTAATAAAATAATCAGACCTTAGAAAATAGTTCTATCTCTACCCACCTTTAGAAACTCCCTCCAGGTGCCTCAGGAGCTGCCTCCTCTGGCATGTTTCTTTACCATCCCCTGTCCCGAGTTACTCAGCTCCTCTGATCGTGTGCTCACTTACACAGCATTGTCATTTTCTGTTTACTTATCTGTCCATCTTATTGCTGCATGCCTTCCTTGTGGACCTGGCTTTGGCCTTTATCTCTGTATCTGCAGTACAAAGCTCATTGTCTGGGACATATGGTAGAGGATCAATAAATGCTTTCTGAATGACTGAGTGCTTCCAAGTGCATTTAACCCTGATAACAGCCAAGTGAGATAGAGATTAATAATCTGTAATTTGGTGAGGTCAGTGACGTGTTCAAGATCACACACAGTAAGTGGAATCAGGATTTGAGCTTGAAGCTATCTGATGCCAAAGTCTGGGCTATTGGCCACTACCTTGGTAAAAAAATGTTTATTTGTTTGGAATAAGGTTTAAACTTCAGCTTTCAAAAGTGCTCCCTAATTGGATTCCACCTGCTATTTTAAGCCTTTCTGTCATTATTCACCATCGTACATCTTTCCTCATAGCTCCTGAACAGACTTCGGTTTCCTTGCTTCCTTGTTTATATGTAGGCTTTGCCAGTTCTGCCTACTAAAATCTTATCTCTTCTTCAAGGGTCAGCTCAGATGTCATGCCTTTTACAAAACTTTCTCTCATCATTTAGCCAGAAGTGATACCCTCCTCCTCTCAATTGTCATATCATTTATTTCCTAAACCATGGATATGGCATTTTTGACATAGTAGCTCCTATTCAAGCTATTAGTGCAACTGCACCTTGGTTTCTCATCTCCGTGGCCTCTAGTGCAGGGACTTGCACATTGTAGATTTAAAAAAGAAATTGCTGGATGAATTAATGATGGCGTGGTGCCTTTTTTGTATACTACCCATTTCCCTTGCTATCTAGGGCTTGAGACTGTGCAAATCATGATTAAATCTGCAAGGATATTCTCATATTCTCCTCAGACCACATAGTCTGTGTTCCCTCTTGATACTCAAATGGATCTAATGCATCGGAACCATCAGCTATCAAGTTGGCAAACTGAAGTAGAGAGGAGCTTTTGATATAAGAGCTTTTAACAATGTGGTTTCACAAATAGTTTGAAAATCTGGCTTTGTGAATAATATGTTTTAGCTTGAAAGGACAAGAAAGAAAATAAGGGAATTTATTCTGGGTATTTCTAGAGCTGAGGTAATTTGGTCTGCTAACAGTAAAACCTCAAATTAACCAGAACCCAATTAACTGGTATTAATTGGCACCTCCAATTACACACACACACACACACACACACACACACACACGAGAGAGAGACAGAGACAGAGACAGAGAGAGACAGAAAGGATTTACCTTTAGTAAAAAGAGACAAATGACAACAAAAAAATATCAAGTTGTGTTCCAAACAGCAGCTAGCAGCATGTGTCCTCTCAATAACAGCATCATTTCCAGAAATGAAGGAACTCAAAATTCACACCATGCAATGAGATAGAAAGATAAAAGAAATTTAACCAGAAATTTCATTTAGGCAGCACATGTCATTTCCTACAAACTGTGGTTAAGAAGTGATACATCATCTTAAGTGAGCTGCCTAGGAGTTGATTATCAGTATAATAATCCTTAAAAAACAAACTTTGCAAACTTGTTTAAGGAAAGAATTAGGGCAACTAAACTAGCTAGAAATGTAAGGGCACTAAAAAAAAAAACAAAAACAAAAAAACATTACCAGACTGCTCAGTGTGCAGCTGGAGCAAAAGATCCTGGTGTGCCTTGTTTTCTACTAAATTGCAGGCTTCTTCAATGATCAGGTTTCAAGTTGCACTGCAGCAACTGACTTAAAGTGATTATTTAGGCTGCAAATGAGAAAAGACTACAAAGGGACATGAATGAGGTACTGAAAATTGCAATTATGGAGGGCACAAGAAAATTGATCTGTTTCTCCTTGTAATCTGGTTGAACAATACAGGACCAAGAGAATTTAAAATAAAGTTTAATATTAATGGAAATACCAGAGAAGTCAGTATGATTGCATGTGGCATTTTTAAAGGGGTGCTATTCACAATAAATAGCAAAGGAAGGCCTAGAGCAAAAGGCTAAAATTAGATACATATTTTAACTAAGTAATCACATATGTGAGAAACTCAACAAAATCAAATTTCAGGAACTTGAAGGCTAACACTGAAGATTTTTCAGGAAGAACACAATAATAGCTGCTAAAATAAGTAAGGTTGGAAGCAAACAGCATTGGTGAGCAAAGTGATCAATATGTCAAATCTATTCTGATGATGATGATGATGATAGGTGGTGTGTTCATGGCTACTTTCCAAGGATTTGTAAGATTTCTATTTCTACTAATGCCCCTAATAATTTTGGACCCTTTCCTTCACAATTTAGTCAGCCATCTAATTACAGTCATGTACTGCATAATGACCTTTTAGGGACCACATGTACTATGGTGGTCCCATATGATTATAATGGAGCTGAAAAATTCCTACCACCCAGTGACATCCCATAGCTGTCACAATGTCATTGCACAATACACTACTTACATGTTTGAGGCGATGCTGGTGTAAACAAGCCTACTGAGCTGCCAGTGAGTCATATAAATGTACAACACATACAATTACGGAAAATACATAATACTTGATAATAAACGACTTATGTTACTGGTCTATGTATTTCTTAAACTATATTTTTCATCATTATTTTAGATTGCACTTTCATCTTATTAAAAAGAAGTTTACTGTAAAACAGTATGCTGTGTGTTATGCCAGCAGCTGTCTCATTCATCCTGTGTTTACCATGTACCTTGACTGCATCATTTTCCCTTGTGCTTGATTTAATCTTGTGCTGTTCTTGTAGCCCAGAAGCCACAGGCTACATCATACAGCCAAGCGTGTGGTAGGCTCTACCCTTTGGGTTTGTGTAAGTGATGTTTGCCTGATGATGACACATTTCTCAGAACTTACCCATTGTTCTGTGGCACATAATTATAATCAAGCTTGACCCTAGTTTCTTATACTCATTGCTTCCTTTCTACCCCTACCCTTACCACTCAGATGTTGCTCTTGCTTTCAGGAGAATTCTGATAGGTATTTTCAAATTATCCTTCCCAAAGATTTCATATGAACTTAATTTCCACCAATAGTGTAGAAGAGAAAATATGTCCTCAAACAGCCAACAACACTTGGTATTAACAAACATTTTGATCTTTATCAATCTAATAGGTGAAAAAAAAAGGATGACATCTTATTGACATTTTGATTTGTATTCCTTATGTATGTAACTATAATGTATGCTTTCTGCCTAGCCCTCAGGAACCAGCATTAATTAGGTCACATAGATTGGCTCAGGGCTGGGGGACTCGCAGTGCCAGCATTTTACTTTACAGCCTTTACAATGGAAGGCAGGGAAGAAGGGGGCTGGAATGAATGTTGAAAGCATCCTCGTTTTTGCATTTATAACTTTTGGGTTTTATGTCCTCCTCCACCCTAACATTAAAATTACCCCCATTTTTTGGAAAAAAAAATTATTATGTAAGTATTCAAATACACAAAAGTAAAGAGAATAGAAAATGAACTTTCAGGTATCTATCACACAGCTTAAAAATTATTAGCATTCTATATTTTTGTTTCATGTATCCCATATCTAATTATTTGTCTGATATTGTTTAATAAAAGACAAAGTCAGGTATTGTATTGTTTTACTCATGAATACATTAGTATGTTTCTCTAACAAGGACTATTTATTGATGTATGACATATATACAATAAAATTTATGGCTCAATTAATTTTCACAAAATGAATACACTCATGTAACTATGTCTCATATCAAGAAATAGAATGTTACCAACACTCCAGGAGGCTTCTCTTTGTCCTCTTCAGGTTACTGCTATAGGGGAGGAAAAAGTTTTCCTCAACCCTCTTAGGGTCCCTGGCCGGGTTTGAAAGTTAAACTGATAAAGACAAATTAACAGGAGAAGAGCATAGAAATATATTTCACAGAAGTTTTATGTGTCATGGGAGTCTTCATAAGAAAATGAAGACCTGAGAGGTTTATGCTAGGCTCAGTGAAGAGTGGACAGTTATGGAGGAACAGGAGAGGGTAAGGAGTATGAGGTAAGTGTGGTAAACTGGGGGCAATTAGTGAGGCCTGCTGGGATTCTCCTTCATGTCCCTTTATTTTCCGAGCATGCTCCTTTCCTCTGGGTGTAGGGAGGGCACCTCTCACATGAGGGTTTTATGACCTGTTTCAGAGGAGAAAGTGGAGGCACAGGGGGAGGTCAGAATGACCTTTCTGCTCTGCTGTTTTCTGAAACAGCCTTCAGCTTAAAATATTCAATATGCCAAGGTGCCATATATTAGGGTAATATGCCCTGAACTCCATCCCTACCCTACCCCAAAAGTTAACCCCTATCAGCTTCAATTAGTTTTGCCTGCTTTTAACCCTTACATTATGAACTTTAGAAACATAAATGGCAGTGTATTGCTTACTTCACTCAACATTACGCTTGTAAGATTTATCCATGTCATGTATAGCAGTAGCTTGTTCTCATCACTAGAGTATTTCATTTATAAAAATTCCGTAGTTATTTAACCCTTCTATTGATGGCTATTTGGTGTTGTTTCCAATTTTGGCTACTGCACATATTGCTGATGTGATTATTCTTGTTCAAGTCTTTCGCTGCACATGTCTGCATTTCTCTTGTGTACATACCTAGGTGTAGCATCATTGGATGATAGGGTATGCTTATGTTTAGTTTTAGTAGCTTCTTTTAGTTTTTTATAATAAAATGTCTGTACCAAGTTACACTCCCACATGTGGCATATGAGAATCATAATTGGTCCACATTGTCATCAACACTTGACGTTGTCAGTTGTTGAAAGTTGAGTTCCTTGGAAAGTACTCTGAGGAGATCATCATGCAGGAAGTTTATTAGAAGGTGCTTTTGGGATCAATACCTGTGGAAGGGAAAGGGTGTAGGCAGGACTGGACAGAGGGAAAAGTCGTGCAGCTTCAATCAGTACCGCAGCCAACCTCCCAGACAGCCCATGCTTTTGGGGCCCTTGCGTAGCCTTCACCCCCACACCATCGCTACTCTGTTTATATGTGTATTATATTAGCACTAAAAGCTGATGATGGAGACTGACTGAAGTGAGTCATTTTGTTTGTTGGTTATTTAGTTCCTCTTCTGTGGTAGATGCTCTCTGGTGGGTGTTAACATGCAATTTTCATACCTACTTTATACCCACTTCTGTATGGCTATCCCACTCCCAATGTCCTTGTCCCTGATCTGCCATTCTTTCTTTTTCCAGTCCCTGACCAGCTGTGGCCAAGTCCTTTTCTACTGCTCATGACACTATGTATATTCTAACCTCTGGCCACTTCTCTTCCCACACTAAGTTGATGACAAGTACAATGAGATAAATATTTATTAAAGCACCTCCCAGTGGTTCTTAATGCCCAGGCTATATATCACAAACCAATTAAGTAAAAATATTTGGGAGTAGGACCCAGACATTAGTGTTTCTTTAAAGAGTTTCAAATGAGTTCATTGTCTATACAAGGTTAAAAACCCCTGCTCAGGTGTTCAGCTTTCTGCTAAAACTTGAAAGACAGTAGTTCTCAAACTTTGTTGTGCATTAGAAATGACTGGTCAGCTTATTTAAAATGCAGATTTTTAAGCCCCAAACCCAGAGACTCTGATTCAGAGGACTAAATTAAGGCCCAAATTTTTGCATTTTTTAACAGTTACCCAAGGATAAATGATTTTGATGCAAGTGGACCAAAGGACTAACTATATGACAGTCTCTTATATAAGTAAACACAGTTCCTTTCTTTCAAGGAAGTTAAATCTCATAGTGAAGCAAGTTAGTTTAATTGGCAGAAGGAATTTTAGCAAAGAGTGTTGAAAAATCACCTTTAGAGGATTTTAAAAATCAGATAATCTGTACTTGAAAAAGTCTGAGTTGCTGTGAGACATTTGATAAGCTTATATTTAAAGCTCTCCATAATATATTTGATTTATTTAAAAGTCAGTCTATACTATCGAGAATGTTTTCAAAAGAACCACTCAAAAATTACAGAGGGCTCTTTGTTGTCTTTAGATTTATATTCTTAATATTTATGGTGGGCTTTCTTTTTTGTGAAAAAGCCTCTAGACAACTGGCAACAGCAATTTTCACTGTCAAGAGCACTGCTTCTCTAAATGTGCATCAGAAGCACAAAAATAGCTCTTGTTAAAATTCAGATTCAGTAGGCCGAGGCTTCTGCATTTCTAACAAGGGATTCATTTCTAACATCTGCATTTCTAACTTCCAAGGTAATGCTAATGTAGCTGGTCTGGGGACTCCAGTCTGACTATTCAAGTTCTAAGGCCTCTTGTCTTACCCCTCTCCCCCGAACTTCACCTTATAACAAATTCAGTCCCACTTTAGTCCTTTGCGTTAAATCCAATAACTCCAAGCTGCCTAAGATGTTCAAGTCTGTTCAAGTCCATTACATATTGCCTTGCAAGTTGGAATAGGGACTTCAAGAAATGAAAAATAAAACTACAGTCAAGTATAGACTTTTAAAAACAACTTAAAATGAGCCCATGCTGTCCATATTGATTCAGACTCTTCACGTTCTTTGATTTCAGCAGTATTACTGTCGTACCTTGACCTCTTGTTAAATTATAAGATTCAAAAAGACATCTTGGAAATGATGTTTTGAACAACTTATCTGATAACATTCCAAGTAAGTAAAATTCTTTTGGAAAGCTATTTAGTAGTTTATATCAACAGACATAGAGATTACACCAGAATTGCTTTAATGTTTGACCCCATATTCTCATTCTTGATCATTTATTATCAATAATTTACTTATACAACAAACATTTGCTGAGTAAGCCCCTCACTGTAATGAATGATGAATTAACTTAGAAGGAAAAAAGTACTTAGATATTTCAGAATTAACTAAAATGACAAAATTTGGAAACTAAATCTTTAATAACTGGAAAATAATTATGTAAATTTTGAAGCAGCAATTCAAAGGAATGGTTTAAGACCTAAACATTCTGTTTAGATTACAAAATTTTACTAAAAGGAATGCAATTTAAAAAACTGTGGAAATAGGAAAATTAAATAAAAGCTAGGGAGGTGAAATTTTAAACATTTAGTATTGTTATATTATTATTATTATACAATAAATAAAATGTTGCCTTAAAAAATCTTACTTGAAACACGTGCACACAAATTTGTAGCAACAACAGATACTATAAGGGTTCATTTCTTTGGCTATTGAGGCAACTTTTTAAAAGCTTTCTCTTACGCCAACAAAAAACATTTCTGTCCTTTCCTGCCTCCATAACCTGCTCCTTCATACCTACAAAAGCGGGCAGGAGATGTCAGGTTGCAATCTTGAGCTCTCCAGTGATTTACAGTGAGAAAAATAACACGATTTCCTGGAAAGGTTGGCAACTGTTATGCAGTCATTTTACATCTGTATAAGCCATGTCAATGCCATAAACTCTACAAAGCTAAAACAGGCATCGAGGTATTATTATAACTATTTTTGCTTAACAGTTATTGGTTCCTGGCTCTATTTTTCTCATATTGCCAATTTTCTTTTTTAGTTGTAAATGTCAGCTTGCTTATATTTGAGTTTACTCAACACTGGAATCCCTAAGTAATTCTTTAAGCTTGGTAAGTTCCCAGATACAAAGACATAATTTAGGGAAAGGGGGTGGGAGCAGTGAGCACTTACCAATGGTGTGTATGTAAGCAGAACGCAGCTGGGGGCGTGATGAATGGTGACAGGATGGGGGTGGGGAGTTCGGAAGTGGGTGGGGAGTTCGGAAGGGGATGGGGAGTTCAGAGATTTTTGCAGAAAATCAGAGTGCAAAGGTGCCAGGATGCTCTCCTGAAAATGATCACTTTTTATTCTTTTCTCCTTTCACCTACCAAAGACTTGCCTGTGCTATGAAGAATAGATGAAGATACACAGAACTTGAAGGATCAAGAAAGTAAAAAGCCTCTTAGCAGAGATGTTATGAAGGTTACTATGAGCTAATTTGAAAAACAGTGCTGCTGAGTGGTAAAGAAAGGACGCTCCTATGTTCAGAGTTAGAGTGATGCCAGTTCCTTCTGGCAGCCATTCTTTTGGATGAGTTTGTTTCCTTGCCCTATGTCAAGGAATAAAGAGGGTCACCTCCTGGTTTGCCCTCCTCTTTGCACTCCTGACACAGCGGTGAAGGCAGGTGGGGATAAGCATACATTAATTTTGTGTGAAGGAACTGCTTGTTCGGTGACCTTAGAAAAGCCTAATGCTAATGTAGTACAGCAGGTGGCAGCCTTTCCTCAGGAGAAAAGGAAGAGCTAATCTTACCTAATGCAAAATTGGTTTTGGTTTTTTTTATAGCTTTTTTTTGATGTGTCAGTTGATTTATCTAGGACTCAAAGTTAAGCGTGCCTTAATAGCAGAAGGAAGAGAAGCAAGGACCCTGGATCCTGGGTAAGGGGTGTGGGCTCACAACTGTGACCCAGCCTCATAGCCACTGGCTCTGAGGTAGGTGCTCAGTGACTGCCCTCAGGGAGCCTGGTCAAGATCAGATTCAGCACCAAGTGTATTGGGCAAAGGCATCAGCTTGAGTCTCAGAATGGTCCATAGCGAGATGCACAACTAACCCAAAGGCACAGAATCAGAGCAGAGCAAGAATTACCCTGCTGTGTATTGTGAGGAAGGGCTTTTGACTGAAGCACCCCTTTCTCATTCCAGATCTGAAAAGCAGCCTTTTAAACTAATCTGCCAAATGTTTTTTGAAAAGTTTGTTAAATTCTTCTATTCAAGTTCACAAAGCACTTAGTGGAAAACCAGACTTGGCAGAGAAGCTTGACACTGGAAATATACCCAATTTGTTTCTACTTTCTAAATGGTAGGATTATATTTTATCATCAAGAAGGTTCTATGTAGAAAATGTTATTCAGAACCTAGTGTGAATGAGGAGACATTTACTAAAGTCCCTGCAGATGGATTTGCTTTGAGCCTAAAGGCAATTGTGATGATGAGACAGGGGTAGGAGCAGACAGCAATCAAGGGACTAGCTGTAACTATTTAAATTAATTAAAATTAAACAAAATTAAAACTAAGAATTAAATTACTCAATTGCACTAGTCACATTTCAAGAGTTCAATAGCCACATTTGGCTACTGGCTACCATACTGGACAGATTATTGCCAATTTCTGTGATCACGGAAAGTTCTATTGAATAGCTCTGAACTAGAGGAAAACCAGGAAGCACCGTCAAGTGAAAAGGTGGGTGGTTAAGAACAAACCCTCCCTGTAATACTAAGTATTGTAGTAATGCCAGTGTGCGGCAGGAGTTTCAGAGTATTTCATATAATCCTCATGGCAATCTACAACCATAACAACCCTGCTGCTGACATTTGTTGAAACCTTACGGCAAGCCAGGCACTAAAGGCTCTGTTGTAATAGCTCACGGGTCTTTGCCAGTGAGGTTGGTAATATCATTGTTCCTATTTAACAGGTGAGGAAACTGTGGCAGAGAGGGGCTTCATAATTTATCTACGGTTACTTGATTTGTAAGAACAGCTGGGATTCAAACGCAGGTTTTGCTGGGTTGTAGTAATTAGATGGTATGGAAAACGCCTAGCACACTGAGTGAGTGAAATTTACTTTTAATTTACTTTTCTTCTAGGACAGGTCCAAGTCTTGGCTTCTCTGTCACATAACTGTTGTTCTGGCTGAAGGACGCTTTATGCCAATTCTGATAGAGTAACAATGATCCCCTTAGCAGGATGTGAGCCACTTCCTTCCCCCCAAAGCAAAAATCTGCTGTCTACACAAAAGGATGTTAGTTTCTCAGAAGCTCACCTTTGTAGAAACAAGTCTAATTTGGCTGAAAATTTTGAAGTAAAATATTCTTGTTTAAGATGAAAATGAAGACAAGAAGTACATTTGGGAAAGTGCTGCTTTCTCTAAGTGGTGAGATCATGAAAAATTTTCTTTGTGTTTAGCTGTATTGTGTAACTGTTCTACATGAATTTGTGTAATAAAAATTTAAAAATCAAAGTTAGATATGCATTGTAAAACAGTTAATTGACTATTCTCTGTGTTTCTGAGAAAGGCTTGTTTCACGCATCCTTGCAAAAACCTAAAATAGTATTTTAGTTTTTGTTAATATAGCAAATACTTTAATACTAAAAACCAATTAAAAACCTTTTAATTGAATGTTGAATACTTTAATCAATAGCAGAGAAAGTGTGGAATTTTATTATAAGATTAAAAAGGGCACTAAATAGTGTCCAGGCACTCACTGCTCCTCTGCAGATGAGGACTCGGTTGTTTTGTGTTCATAGCCTGTAGACAGCTGCCTCATGTCATCTAGTTCAAGGTGAAGCATACTCTGGTTCATAAAACAGAAAGTCTGTGAATCACTCTACATGCAAAATCAGAGATATTGTGGGTTTGCTTCCAGACCACTGGAATGAAACAAGTATGGCGATAAAGCAAGTCTTGCTGGTGGAGGGTCTTGCCTACCACTTGTAAAATACACAACAACTGTGAAGTGCAATAAAGTAAAGTGCAATAAAAGGAGGTATGTCAGTAGCATTACTTTTATCATCAATTTGTACCAAATTATCTCTAAAAGTGAATAAACTTGGAGGTGGGGGAGGGACTTTTTTGTAACTATTCTGGATGCTTGTCCTCCCCAGGAGAGACTCATTATGTAGGAGCGCTATTACCGAGTACAGTGCCATGGAGGCAGGAAAGAAATGAGGGGGTTCATCATTGGTTAGTAATTACTGAGGTTCTTTTTTTCCTGTAAAATTCTAAGAGTTAGCGAAGGTTCTGCTGTAGTAGTATTTCTTTATACACTTTTAAAAAGTTATCTTCTTTTAAGTGTACATCCATTTTAATGTTTTCTTTAAATAACTGAAGTAATTAAATTTGATGTGCTGTTAAATATCTTGATATATATTTAGTTAAACGTGTAGGTGAGTCCACTATGAAATGATAGCCAAATGAAATGGTAGACAAAAATGTTTTCAAATAGCTAAGTATCCTCATTGCATACAGTTTACAGAATCACTCATGTTAATGGTCAAATAAAGGGATTTTTAAGTACAAAAGATAACACAGAGGAAAGATCAAGTGATATTGTGGCACCAAAGAATCAAGATTTTGGTCCTCAGTACCCCACTTCTACACATCTCAGGCTTCCATTTAAAAGCAGTTTCTGCTAACTCTGAAGTGTAACTTAAGTTAGGTGGCTATAGTTTTAAAGCTAAGGAAAAACAAAAGACAGGCAAAGTCCCTGCAGTCATCTCTGTGGGCAGGCAGTTAGAGATGAGAAAGAATGAACTGAAAAAGGGCACTAGATTCATTCCACAGGTGGTGTATGCAGCTGCAAGGACGCGTGAAACAAGCCTTTCTCAGACACACAGAGAAATATTCAGTCCTGTTTGCTCTCAGCCCCCGCAAGAGGACAGACCTGGCAGCCTTAAAAAGGAAGTCCTGGAATCAAACCAGGCTCCTTTGTGTTTCCTGTTTGATTGAAGGCATTTCGAAGCAAACAGGACCCCGAGATCAATTCACTTAAAAAAAAAAGTATATATGAGTATACACAATACACACACACACACACACACACACACACACACACACATACTCACACACATTTGGATGCATTTTATATTGCCTGATGATACTAAATAATCCACCTTTGCCAACTCCTTTGTCCTTGCAGATGTCTTCGAACTACCTGTTTGTCTCTATTCTGCTTTTCATAGTTAGCAAATATTTCAAATGACTTTTCTTTCTTCTTGATGGAAATAACCAAGCCAGGGTCACTAATCTGATATTACAGCATGTTCTTTCTTGGTCTCACACTGCAGTTATAGTTTCATGAAGAAGGCTGCATTTAGGCTGTGGTTTATAGAGTTCAGTTTACAGATGTAAACTCTATTATATTCCCACCCTCTGGCTTTTTTGGTTGGCTTTTTGTGGGCATGTGCTTTGCTTGAGTGCCCCAGAGACCTGGAAAGATTGGTGAGATGGATGAGCTATTCATACAGTTGTTTACATGGATTACCTCAAAAAGCAGGCATCGCTTCACATTTATGAATTGAAAAACTTTGAGAGAGATAAGATTTAGATCCTTTTTTATCTTTTCTTTTGAATTTTAAGTGCAAAGATGAGTTCATCACCCTCCTTGGTTTATTGTGCATAATCATCCATGTGAGGCCTTTCCTTGTTTTGCTTTATTATTTTCTTGTTTTATTTTATCATTCTCGCCCTTCACCTTCAGCATCAGCAGCCTTTAATGTATTTAATATGTGTGTGGATATGCATAAAGCCCCATTGTTTTTTATATAATGTTTTATGAATGTATGTTTTAATTCTGTATTGTTCAATGGCTCTTGTTCTGTTTATTGCTTTTTGTTTTATTTTGTTTTGTTTGTTTGTTTTTATGTGGGTAGTTTCCTGGCTGGGAATTGAACCCAGGCTGCAGTGTTGACAGCGCGGAAGCCCAGCCACTACACCACCAGGGAACTCCCTTGTTTATGGCTTTTTTACACAATGCTGTTTTTAAGTTCTTCCCATGTTCCTTTATGCGTATCTAGCTCATTTCTTTGAACTGCTGCATAAGGTTCCATATTATGGGTCCATCCATTTCTCTAGTG
>PVJL010002485.1:112417-196184 GCA_004026885.1 Lyroderma lyra | reverse complement strand
GGGGAGTGAGCAGGAAGTGGGGGAGGAGTCGTCCTTAATCTTTCTGTTAGCTTATGAGTGCTTTGTGTATGTTTCTGCTGCTGGAGTTCCCCCCTGTTTGTTTATGTCTGTTAGATAACAAACCCCTGGAGGATAGAGGTCAGTAGTGGGGGCCCTGTTTGCTTTTTGGCTCCCTGAGGGTAGGGGCTTTGGCACCTGTCTGTCTGGGGGCTTCCCTGAGGGTAGATGTGACAGTCCTCTCTTTCTGACTGAAGAGAGCTTCTAGGAGGCATGTCCTATGTGTCCTTAATTCCCGCTGGACTTTCTCCTTGGGAGGGGCATCCAGGCTGGGGTGGACATTCAGGTCAGGGCTTCTCACCTCCTGGCAGGCAGGCACCCTGTGAGTACCTGCTTGAGCAGAATAGCTGGGCTATGGCCTGACAGAGACTCTTGGCTTTGCCCTCAGGGAGACCTCAAACAGTTCCTGAGGATTTCCAAGAGCAAGGATGAAAAATTGAAGTCACAGCCCCTGAGCACTAAGCAGAAGGTGAGGACAGGGAGGGAGAAGTCCCCAAGGGTGGGCCAGGAGCAAGGGCAGTCATCGGTCATGGTAACAGGTGCCACTGATTGAGGGCTCCCTGTGGGCCATGCCCTGTGGTAAGTACTTTACCTGTGTTATCTCAGTGATCACAATAATCCTCTTAATATGTGTCACCATCCCCATTGTGTGGATGAACAAACGGGTTTAAGAGGTTAAGGGACTTGTCCCAGATCACATAGCCCGAAAGAGGCTTTGCATTGCCAGGTCACCTTCATATACAAGAGCTGCTCTTTGCCCTTGCCGTTGGAGCAGGCCACTAGCTCCCTGCAGGGAGCATTGAGGTAGAGGAGCAACAGGGAGCACTTCACCTGGAGGAGCGGCCAGCAGCCTGAGTGTCTAGAGGCCTGCTGGCTGGGTGTGGCCCTGACTGTGTTTCTTCAGCCTGCGAGTGTGGGAGAATTCTGTGAGCAGGCTGCCCATGTTTTCGCCCATTGTGGTTTTCACACTTTCACCCTCACTTGTGCTGGAGGCTGTGCAGCCTTTCCTTCCTGTTTTCCTGCCTTCTGGGCAGAGGATTGCTCAGGGCACAGAGACCTGGCTGGAGACCCTTGATAGAGCAGACTGGGTTGAAACAGTGAAGAAAGGAAGGCTTGTCCACATCCCCCTGCCCACATCAGGTGATGCCTGTGCACGCCAGCTTTCTTGCCCACAGCTCCCTCTCCTCTGAAACGGTTCCACCTCCTACCTGTGACTGGGCGCTCTGTTTCCAAGCTGACAGTGAGGTTACCTCATAAACCAGTCAAAGCTCAGGGAGGTAGGCAGACACTGCTCGGGCCTTCCCAGGTGACCATTCCTTGCCTTGTAGGTCACAGATTCTGGGGGCAGGGCAGAAAGATGTGGCTGGTTGATCAGTCCGTTGAATAGGATCCTGGCTGCCCCTGGTCTCTCTAGGGAAGTGGTTCTGTGTTTTTCAGGCTGGCCTCCTCCCCATTATAAGTGAATTGACTAAGGCCCAGATAGGGCAAGTGACCTGGCACCAGGTCACCCAGAGCTGGCCTCCTGACACTGAGCCCCTACTTCTATCTCTGAGAAGCTATAGGACAGGATGTGCTACTCCAGCTCAGGGTGTCAGAACCCTAGAGCTCACAAATCAGGACACCATGGAGTCCACTAGACTTTACTGAACCAGCAGTGGCCCTAAGGGACATTGTAGATGCAAAATTGAAACTGCCAGGCATCCTTGGAGCACATAGGATCTAGCAGGGGAAGCTAAGGTAAATGAGGATGCATGTGCTGTAGAGACCTCAGGTACAACATGGAAAGCGAGTGAAAGATACAAGTTAGGAGACATTGAAGGCATTCACTTCCTTTAGGTGGACAGGCAGTTGTGGTTAACAAGGTTTCCTGCTAGAGAAAGCCGTTTGTGTTCAGTCCTCAAGGACAGGAAATAGTTGAATGGCAGGAAGGGGATGAATTCAGGAGAGAGGGGAGTCAAGGTAGGCTTCTGTGGCTGGGAAAGGCTGACAGGAAATCAGTTACCTTCATCATATGACCTTTGGGACTATTTGGCTGAAAGTCATCACCACCTTTGCTGAAGATGTCTCCCACACTTTTTTTGCCAGAGCATCTTAAATTTGATGAGGAGCTTCAGTAATTTGGGTTCCACACTTTCCAAGGACAGTACTCTGTGTCAGATGAGAGGATGTGGGGTTGCTTTAAAGAAAAGAAAGTAGATTTCTGGACCATACCTCACGCAGACCGGGGAATCAGAATATCTGAGAGTGAGGACCTACATTTTTCAAACAACCTTTTCATCTGATTCCTAAGTTCATTAAAGTTTGCAGAGACAATGGTTTTGGAATTTTAACTAGGATTCCCTATATGAAATGCATTTTACATCATGACCCAGGACATGCACTCACACACAACTATAATTAAACTTTTACAACACTGTATTTAATGCACTTGATATTTCCTATCCTATTTTTTTAACCCCCAAAATTGACTTTGAGACCTATGTGGGTCTCTCAGTCAGTAGTTGAAAAAATACTGCTTTTTGGAGATTCCATGAAAATTAGAATTCTTAGGAAATATATACTAGAACTGGTAGATACTTTCCTGTGCTAATAAGTTGGTGAGTTACTGTGTTAACATTATATTCCTAAGGGTCCTGGGGGAATGCAAGGAGGAAGAGTTACGTTTTTAAAGGGAGGTGGAGTGGTAGGCAGGGTGCTCCCTGGCAAGCTAGAGCTGGAATGAGGGTGCTGTATGTGGTGTGGATGGGCTTGGGGGTGGTGCCCCAGGAGGCGTTCAGTATAGCAGTGCAGAGTGATAGAAATCAAAGACACAGGCCCTGGTGTTGGCATAATTGTAGGTAATGCTTATTAGAGTAGCTGATAAGATGATGGAGATTTTGAAGTCAGAGAACTGTAACCTGTGATTTCTCCATAGATCACCTGCAAGCTGATGATAGGATGAGAAGCAAGGTCAGCTTAGCACACCTGGTGGACAGTGCTTTATGCCATCAGATGCTGCGATGGGACACAGGAAATCTGTTGTGAGGAGAGTGCAGTAGTATCTCAGTGGGTTAGTGGAACCTGGGTTAGTTCATAGTGTTGAAGTTGGAAAGGAAGGGGTGGGCCTGGTCTATAAAACAATATTTGAAAATTAACCCTGTGGCCATCTGATAGCATCTTGCCCAGCAGTAAGGAAACACTTGATTGGCTTAAGTCTTACAGAATTCCCTTTTATTGGCCTTGCTTGGTATTTCCAGAAGCACTGACTCTCTGGAAAGATAGCAAGTTGGTTACCATGTCAAGGTTACTCTCCTCTGTTTCCCTTGACTAGCAGCAGATTGAAAGCAATTGCAAATCGGATGAGGGCACACTACGAAAGGCTTTGTCTGTCCTTTACAGACAACCCTGCAATGTTGGACAATGCCCTTGGGTTTTGAAGCCTGAAGTAGAGTCTGTCTGTTTATGAAGTGGTCATCTGGGCCCTTTTACCACCCGTGGCACATGGGGCATTCTGAAGATGGTAGTCTGGTGACAGTTTTGGGAGTGTGGACTCTACTTTTCCCTGGAGATCTAGGGCAGGGCTCTGCATCCAGGGAAAGCTCAATAATCCTGGTATACCTGTTCACCTGACTGCTTCTTCAACTCTCCTCAGTGGTTACACACACTTGGTTGGAATCTATCCAGAGATTTTGTGTCTTCACTTTTGATAAAGAAAATGCACTAAGAAGATGAGATTTTCCTCAGTTTTTGATGCTGTCCTTTGTTCGGCATCTCTGTATGCAGTGTCAGTCACTACACTGGGTATGTAGATGGGTTCTGTTTAGTGGTTGCTGGTGGTTTGGATCAGTGCTGTCTGAAAGCACTTCCTCCACTGATAGAAATGTTCCATATCTACTGCTGTCCAATGTAATAGTCACTAACTCCATGTGGCTACTGTGTACTTAGAATGTGGCTAGAGCTACTGAGAAACTGAATTTTTAGTTTTATTGTTTTAATAGCTTAAATAGCTACACAGGACTAGGGGCTACTATTTTAGATAGCACATGTTTAGACCATTGTTTTTAAAACTTTTAGACCAAGACCCACAGTAGCAAAAAAGCATTTTTACATTACAACCCGATATGTGTGTATATATTTTAAAAATGAAAAAATTATTATGAATGATACTTACCCTAAGGGTAATGCATTCTGATAATTTCTTTTCCATTTTTAAAATGCTGGTTAAGACTCACTAAATTGGTTTCATGACATGTTAATAAGTTGTGACCACAGTTAGCAAACCATTGGAGGCAGTGGAACCTACAGGGATGTCACTGGCCAGTGCACACAGGCTGAGATCTGTCTTTGGAGTGACCTGTCTCCAGTGTTTGGGCTCAGCTCTTCTGCTAGCCTTCCTGGGATCCAGGCCTGCAAAGCTGCTCAGAGCCAGCCAGCGATGCCGAAGGGCCAGGCTGAAGCCAGTACCCCACTTCTGGGCTCACTAATGGGCAGACAGCCAGCTCTTTGCCACCATCACCAGTGATGCGACCTAGGAGAGTCAGCTGCAGTACTGAGGAGAGAGCCAGGTTTTGGTATTAGGCTGGGTTGAAAGCCTTCACGGGGATGGGCAGAGCTAAGGATGAGCCCTGCCTCACAGAGTGCAAATAGGAGAGGCAGCTGATGGGAGCCCAAGGTGCAGCTTGCAGTAGGTACTCCTCTGATTGGATGGTCTCCTTCTTGCACTGGGTACCTTAGCAGCAGCCTCTCTGCCACTCCCATTCACCTTTATTCCTTTTGTAACTTCAGGAACACAGAATCAGATTAACCATAATGTTCAGATAATCTATGACATGCTCTCATTGGTCCACCCATAGGCTGATTTTACTTATGCAGTTATTGTTGTTTTTAATGTGCTTATTGGCTGTGTGTGTGTTTGGTAAGTTTTTATTTTGGTACTTCAAACTTAAAAGATTGTAAGAACAGTTCAGGGAACACCTACAAACCCTTTATTCAGATTCAGTTTGTTTACATTTTGCCCCATTAGCTTTCCCATTTTCTCTCTCTAGGTATGTGTATTATTTTTCGTGCATTTTAAAATTATTTATTTTTCAGTTATGGTTGACATTCAGTATTATTTTATATTAGTGTCAGATGCACAACATAGTGGTTAGACATTTCTAGAATTTATGCAGTGATCCTCCCAGTTAGTGTAATATTCACCTGGCACTATACATACTTGTTGCAACATTACTGACTAGATAGATTCTCTGTGCTGTACTTTATATTCCCATGACTATTTTGTAACTACCAGTTCATGCATTCTTTTTCTGAACCATCAGATAAGTTGCAGGCAGACTTTTGACCTTTTGTAATCAGATATGTATAAAATGATATGTCATCGGGTCTTGGTTTATATTTCCTTGATCATCAGTGATATCGGTGTTTGGCTGCATTCTTATCTTCACTCGTCTATGATTGCGCTATGTGATAGGTGCCTTCTCCCTTACGGATCCTGTAGGAGTCTGTATGCCAGAAGAAACACACAGCTGGCCTGTAACTTGTTAAGTAATCTTCCACAGGTCACAGGAATCCCTTTGAGTTTCTGTTTGCCTTGTTTTTATATACAAGAAATGCTACAGGTCCCACGTGTGCCTTGGTAGTTGCTCCCCTTTTTTTAAAATGCTATTAAGAAAGCAGTCTTAGTTATAATAGCCAAAAAGTGGAAACAACCCAAATGTCTATAAACAGATGAACGAATAAGCAAAATGTGGTATATCCATACAGTGGATTATTATTCAGCTATAAAAAGGAGTGAAATTCTGTACATGCTAAAACATGCATGATCCTTGCAAACCTTATACTAAGTGAAATAAGTTAGACACAAATGGACAAATATTGTATGATTTCACTTACATGAGATACTTTGAATAACCAAATTCATCAAGACAGAAAATAAGATAGAAGTTACCAGCAGCTGCGAGGGGAGTTATAGTTTATTGCATACAGTGTTTCTGTTGGGATGATGAAAAAGTTCTGGAAATGAACATTGGTGGTGGTTGCACAGCATTGTGAATGTACTTAATGCCACTGAACTACACTCTTAAAAATGGTTAAAATGATCAATTTTATGTTGTGTATTTTTGCCACAATTTTTTTACCTCCCTAAAAGGGGGGCAGGGAATAATAGAAGAGTGTCAATTTTAGAAAATACTTACTTTTATATTACATTTTCGGATTGAGAATATACTATCTGATTGAAAAACCAGAGTGATATAAAAACATACACAGGGAAGAGTCTCACCCTTGGTGCTCTCTCCAGTCTTGCTCTTCCCACCAGCCCTTCACTCACTTCCCCACCTGACCCTCAGAGTCTGTTGCTGTTTTCTTCTTTATTCTGTCAGTGCTCCTTTAGCAAACAGAAGCAAATAGAAATAGATATTCTCATCTTTCCCTTTTTCTTACATAAAAGGTGACATACTAGACTCATTGTTGATCGATCACCTTGCCTTTTATTTAAATCTTGAGGAATATGAAATATTTTAAATGCAAACTTAAATCGATGATTTTACACATTTATAGGGGACACAGGTATATTTTCTTTACCCAAGTAGTACTTTTTTTTTTTTTTTTTTTTTTTTTTTTTTTTTTTTTTTTTTTTTTTTTTTTTTTTTTTTTTTTTTTTTTTTTTTTTTTTTTTTTTTTTTTTTTTTTTTTTTTTTTAATGTGGGTAGTTCCCTGGCTGGGAATTGAACCCAAGCCACAGTGTTGACAGCGCCAAAGCCTAGCCACTACACCACCAGGGAACTCCCCCAAGTAGTACTTTTTAATAAGTACAGAGAAATCTACTTTCTACTTTGTTAATGAAAGTTTAAAAAACAAAACAAAACAGGAAGAAAGAAATTTTAACTTCAAGGAGCACTAAGGGGCTGATTTGCCCTAGGGGGAAAGTTTACAATGTGCAAAGCTCCTGTTTCAAAGCAGCCTTATTTCCATAGGCAACTAAGGAATTATCACCTTGTAAAAAGAAAGGAAGAAATGAAACCTCCCCAAATTTGAGTTCTCTGCCCCAGAAAAGGGATCACATGGGGTGGGGTGTGGGGGGCAGCCTCTAGATGACTGCCACTCTGACTCCAAGGGCAAAACTCTTATGTTCCTTTCAATTTAGAGAAATTTACTAGGAGTCTCAGGGGACTGTGTCTTGAACTCTGTGAACATATTGTGTCCCTGGGTCTCCTCCCAATCCCACCTCACAAAAGACAGACAAAACAAGCAAAACCTAGCATATCATCTTCCCAAACTATTTTGGTCACAACAACTTTGTCTATTAAAATGTGGATAAAGAGAAAGACACCTGCTACCAGAAAACGAACTGCTGCCTTTTAAGGTTCTGTTTAAAAAAACAACACAGCAACACTTTTTTGAGGCCAAATTTGATTTTACTGTGATATCAGTAACATTTTTCCCTTTTTTAAAAATTAAATTTATTGGGGTGACACTGGCCAGCAAATTGACATAGGTTTCAGGTATGCAGTTCTTTATCATCGATGTGTTGCCTTATGTTCTCAGTCATTTCTTGTTCCACCACCATATGTTTGAGTTCCCCTCCCTCCTTCCCCACTCCTCTTCCCTCTTTCCCTCTGGCCACTACTAAACCATTGTCTGTGTCCAAAAAAATTATTTTTCTATTTTGATTGTTCATTTATTCTGTTCTTTAAAGTCCACATGTAAGTGAGATCATAGGATATTTGTCTTTCTCAGTCTGACTTATTTCACTTAGCATGATATCTTCTAGTTCCATCCATGTAATACCAACACTTTCTGTCTTCTCAGGATAAATCCAAAATTTAGAAATGTGACAATGGTAGTGATTACATTTTTAAAAGGTATAAACAACATTAAAATACTCTGGTTTCAAACTTCTAAAAAATCTTAACCACTTCAGCATTTGCATTCATTCAGGTCATTCATTTATTCAGTAATCTTTATTCAGGTTTTTTCGAGCATTTTTTTTTTTTTTTTTTTTTTTTTTTTTTTTTTTTTTTTTTTTTTTTTTTTTTATAGTATGTGAGTAGTTCCATGGCTGGGAAACGAACCCAGGCTGCAGTGTTGACAGCACCAGCACCGAAGCCTTAAGCCACTACACCACCAGGGAACTCCCTCAAGCATCTTTTATATACCAGAAATGGTTCCAGACGCTGGGGAATTAAACACAATAGTGAACTAGGCAGCAAATAAATTCCTCGTCCTCACGGAGTCAGCACTGTGGCTGGAGAGGCGGACAGACAACAAAGAAGTAAACAAATAGACACATTTAGGCAGTGACAAGAGCTATGAGTTAACAAAATAAAGCAGGATAACAGGATGGGATAGGAGGAAGCACTCTTAGATATGGCCAGCAGGAAAGGCCCCTGTGAGGAGGTGACCAAGTCCAAAAACAGGGAGAGGCCCAGTCTCTGGGATATTAGGGACAAGGGAAAAGAACTTGGGAGAGAATGACAGGGGACAGAGAGGTTGCACTGGGGGAGGGGCGGGGAATGATGTGAGAAGGTCAGAGAAGTGAGAAAGGAATAGACAATGTGGCCTCCTAGGTTCTGGGTCAGCAAACTCTGACCCAGAGACCAGGCCTACTGCTTGTTTTTATGGCCCACGAGCTAAGATTGAGTTTTACATTTTTTTTCCTTTTTTTTCTTTTTTTGAGTTTTACATTTTTTTCCTTTTTTGAGTTTTACATTTTTAAATAGGTGGTTTTAAAAAAAATCAAAAGAAGAAGAATTTGTGATAAGTTTTGATGATATTCTGGTTTCAGCAGTTTCCTCACTTATTTTTCTCTGATTGCTTTTGTGCTGCAGTGGCAGAGTTGAATAGTTGTGGTAGAGATCACAGGGCAGGGATCTCTGTACGCATGCCCTCTGTTGGGCGCGGACCACTTTCTCCCTGGTGGTGGCAGTCTTCTGCCGGCACAATTCTCGTCTCCCTTCTAGACTGCGCTTTCACTAGGAGCCTTGCCGACACCCAGCTGTTGTACAGTGTACAGTAGACACTCCGTTATTGTTCAGTGTGTTGATACATACTTTTAAAATGCTAGTATAACTTAATTATAATTAATTTAGGCTATTCTACATAATACATACATGTGATTCAAAATTTAAAAAGGGTGTGAGTGAAAAATATTTCTCTCACACTTTGGAAAATAGTTTGGTATTATTTTGGAGAGCTAGAGATACGTATATTCAGGATGAGAAAGAACTCAGTACAATGGTACCTCCCCCCCCCGCCCCCCCCAAGAAAGGTTCCCTACACAATGCTGAGTGAAAGAATCAGGCAAAAAAAGAATATATGGGGAGTTCCCTGATGGTGAAGCGGCTTAATAAGGCTTCGGCGCTGGCGCTGTCAGCTCTGCGGCCTGGGTTCAATTCCCAGCCGGGGAGCTGCCCACATACCAAAAAGCTAAAAAAAAAAAAAAAAAAAAAGAATATATGTACATTTTGTATGCTTCCAGTCTTACCTGGATCCGAAACTGCATTACATTATTTAGGAACTTGTGTGTCATTGGTAAAACTAGAAAGAATAGCCAAGAAATTATTATCATAAAGTCAGGAGAGTGATTTCTTCTGGAGGGGAGGGAGAATGTGTGATGAGGATGGATCCCTTAGGGGTTTCTGGGGTGCCAGTGGTATTGGTTTTGGTGTTGTTTTCTTTTAACTTAGTGACCATTACCTGGATGTGAGCTTTATAATAATTTGTGAAAGTGTACATATAGTTGATATTTTCTATATGTAGTTCACAATTAAAGAAAATAGCTTCCCTGGTGGTGTAGTGGCTAGGCTTCAGCACTCTCAATGCTGTGGTCGGGGTTTAATTCCCAGCCAGGGAACCTCCAAAAAAGAAAAAAGAAAATAGAAGCCAGAAGTTTTCCTGCCTTTCTCTTCTCTAGCCCCCACCTCCTCTCTTTGGAGGCAACCACACAAAACACACACATTTTATATACATATGTATTTTTGTTTATTTGTTTTGTATACAACCTGTAGAAAATATGTAATTTTGAAGTAAAAAGGAAAAGGAACAGTGCATAAAGATGTATGCTGTGATTACTGACCAGTTACTTTTCACTCAGCAAATGATTACTGCAAGTACGAGTGTATGTTCTCCCCGCCCTATGTGTCACTCACTCATGTACCATCTGCTGTGAGTCTGAGTGGTTCCATGAGCTTAATTTCATTTAATTCCATTTTTCTAACAACTAGTGAGGCAGGCACTGCTGTCATCCCCATTGTACAGAAAAGGAGACCAAGGCTGTCATGCCTTTGCTTTTGGGCTTCCTAAAGTGCGATGGAGCATTGAGACCCCACCACAGTCTGTGTCGGGGGTGGTCACCTTGATCCCCTAGACATGGGTGCTCTGATGAGCCCTTTTCTCACTGCAGGTGGCCCTGTGCACCCAGGTAGCCCTGGGCATGGAGCATTTATCCAACAACCGCTTTGTGCACAAGGACCTGGCTGCTCGCAATTGCCTGGTCAGCGCTCAGAGACAGGTGAAGGTGTCGGCTCTGGGGCTCAGCAAGGACGTGTACAACAGGTAGAAGGACATGGGTGGGATGGGGCGAGGGGCAGTGGGCGGATGCAGTTTGGTGGGTGTGGGAAGGGCTTACTGTTTACTTGGCCCAACGCTGGAGGGCCTAGGTGGAGTGGAGCCTTCTCATCCTCTCCCTAGAGGTGCAGCAGATGTCCCAGTCAGTGGGCCACTGGTCCCTGACGTTTATACATTTTCTCTATGATAAAAAATTATAAATTAGTCATTTTTAATGACTAGGCACATCTTATGAGCTTATATATAATTTAACTATTCATTATCGTTCCCTCTGTAACTTCCTAAATTCAGTAATTATTATTTTGAAGCCTAAGACTTAAAGCTTAGCACCCACAGCCAGAGATTACTCGGGAATGCCCCCACATACTACGTACTGTCTCCAGCAACTTCCCCTTGAGTCACCCCAGTTCTGAGTCACCCCAGTTTATCTGACTGTTGCTTTGGTTATAATTGATTTATCACGAGTAAAGCTTTTTAAATTTTCTTTCCATTTAATGTGTTCACCTTTTTCACATTTTTTAAAAACCAGTACTAGGAGTATATATGATTGTTAGCTTTTTTTTTTTTAATTAACATCTAGGCAAAGCTTGATTCTTAATGGAATGTTTGACCATCAAACCCCATGCGGATACCTCCAGATTTCATCTAGTGTCCTTCTGTGCCCAGCATTAAGTGTTACCAGTTTCTCTGAGTGCCTTGATATAGAAAAGTTGGGTTCTAGCTTGGGTATGAAACCCAGACCTAGGATGATTCTGGGTTCTCTGGCCATGTCCCTCACCTCACCCCACTCTGTGAGTCACAGCGGCCCCATCCAACCCCCCTGTGTGGTTTTCTTCTGCAGTGAGTACTACCACTTCCGCCAGGCTTGGGTTCCGCTGCGCTGGATGTCCCCTGAGGCCATCCTGGAGGGTGACTTCTCCACCAAGTCTGATGTCTGGGCCTTCGGTGTGCTGATGTGGGAAGTGTTCACCCATGGAGAGATGCCCCACGGTGGGCAGGCCGACGATGAAGTGCTGGCAGGTAGGCAGTTTTGTTTCCAAGGGATGATTCCAGATGTTTTCTAGGTGGAGAGTTTGCTCATGGTCCTGGGTCTGGCTTAGCCTTCCTCCCCACTCTCAGGGCTGGTATTAGCAGGTACACAGATATGGCCACTCCAGTTGAAATACTGAAATACTTTCATAATAGTGGGTAAAAAGCCCTTGCCCCCATGTATGGACTGTCTCCTATGCTGTGTGGACCCTGCCCTCACCAGGCCAGGAGAGCTGGGGCCAGGGGAGTTACCCTGTTTGGTGCAAGATACTTCCAGTGTACTCTTGAGTCTGTGCCCACCACCACTGGCCAGTGACCCCCCTCGGAGTCGCCCTCCCATGGCTGTTTGTGGGAACTGCAGACTCCACAGTGTTGGGCAGGTGGTTAAAAGTTTTGACTAACACTCCTCCCACCATCTTCCTGTAGACTTGCAGGCTGGGAAGGCCAAACTCCCACAGCCTGAGGGCTGCCCTTCCAAGCTCTACCGGCTGATGCAGCGCTGCTGGGCTGTCAGCCCCAAGGACCGACCCTCCTTCAGTGAGATCGCCAACACCCTGGGAGACAGCCCCGCAGATAGCAAGCCGTGAGGAGGGAGCCCTGGCAGGCTGTGCCTTAGGATGGCGTGGGCAGGGGAGGACCTCTTGAGGGTTGCTCGCAGCATGAAGGGCAAACTCCCTGTCCTTCTTGGCCCTAGGGACCCTGCCTTGGCACCACAGGCACTGCTGAGGTCTGGGCAGGGCCTGGGCTTTCCTCCTCTTCCTCACTCTCAGCCTTTGGGGAGGCTGATTTGGACTCAGTCTGGGTGACTAGAGCCTTGGACTGGGCAGCTTTCTCTGCCACCCCTTCCCCCATCAGGGAAAGTGTGGATGCCTCAGGTAACCCCAGTTTCTAGCCTGGGCTTCCTCCCTTTGACCAGGTCCAGTTCTACCATTCACCTGCCAACTTTGCCTAGGGAGAGCTAGGCTGAAGATGAACTGGGTTTGAGGTGTTTCTAAATATATAAATTCCTGGGTAGTTCTGGCCCATGAGGCCCACCTCGGGGTCTGTGCCAGGATGGTGGAGGTCACAGCCAACGTGTCTGCCCTGCATGGATTTGTGCACGCTGACCCAGACCCATGCCTCCTCCCCACCCTTCTCTCCTTTCCTCATACTAAGTGCCTGGCAGATGAAGGAGTTTTCAGGAGCTTTTGACACTATATAACCCGCCCTTTTTGTATGCACCATGGGCGGCTTTTGTATGTACTTGCAGCGTGGGGTGGGTGGGCATGGGAGGGAGGGGTGGGCCTGTCGGAGATGAGGAGGGGGCCACCCCTGCCTCACACCTTTATTGTCGTTGTTGTTTGTTTGTTTGTTTTGTTTTGTTTTGTTTTTTTTACATTCGCTGCTCTCAATAAAGAAGCCTTTTTTACAATTTGCTTCTGATACTCATTCTCTGCCATTGACCATGAATGATGTCCCGTCTTCCCTCTCTTGTGAAAAGGGGCCATGTGCCTTCATGGAGTCTGGAAGGGCTTGGACAGGAATAACTGGCAGACATTGGTCCTTCTCTCTGGTTCCTGGAACAGTTGAGAATGTGGGCTCAGGAGGCAAGGCCGCCTCTTGTCCATGGGACCCTATGTTGCTTCTGACTGCCAACCACTTCTTCACTGCTGACTTAGTCTAGTCCTTGTGCTCAGGTGGGAAGGGTGGAAGTGTAAGGAGGGACAAGTTAGAGTAGGATTGGAGGAGTAGTTAATGACAGATTCAGGTCTCTGAATGCTTTTAAAACTCTGGGAGGGCGATGGAGTAGATAATACTGAGCAGAGATGATGCTTAATGCCTCATTGCCCCAGGGCTCTCAGCTGGTTTGATTCCTGTCTCTTAGTTACCTAGACTTTGTGTCATCAGTTATACTCTACCTTATTCCAGTAACTTCATCCTGATTCCCCATCCTAAAGAAATGAGTCCTGGGGTTCCGTGGTGGCGTGGTGGGCTAAGACTTCGGTGCTGTCAACACCGCGGCCTGGGTTTGACTCCCAGCCAGGGGACCACCAGAAAAAAAAAAAAAAAGAAAGAAAAGAAAGAAAAGAAATGAATCCTTCACTTTGAAATTGCTCTGGTTCATTCTATTCCTCACTAGACTTCTGAGTAATGAAAATAACAGCTAATATTAATACTTGCTCTGTACCAATCACTTTGCTAAACACTTAATATACATTATTCTCATTTAATCTTTGCGTCTTCTGTTAGCCAGATGTTATTGTTCTCGTTTCATAGATTAGGAAACTGAGGCTTAAGGAGGCCAGGTAGTTTCCCTAAGGTCACACAGCTAGTAATTAAGCCACTTACTAGTTGACAATACAGTGTGTTACATTTCTCAGGTGTGTTAGAATAAAAAATAAATTAAAAATCCCCAAAATAATTTCCCTAGAACAGTGTTTTTCAAACTGTGGGTTGCAACCAGCATTTTAAAAGTATGAAACAGGATCACAACTATCAGAGTATATTGTATACCTTAAGCGTAAGTATTTTTTTTTTTTTTTGCTTTTTGGTATGTGGGTAGCTCCCTGACTGGGAATCGAACCCAGGCTGCAGCGCTGACAGCGCCAGCGCCAAAGCCTTAAGCCACTACACCATCAGGGAACTCCCCAAAGGTAAGTATTCTTTTACAAAATTTTCTTGGTAATATTTGATGCATGTCTGTATACTGGGTTAGGAATTAGTCAGCTATTGGGGTGGTAATCCTGCAGTAATTACCCCCACATCTCAAATCACTTACAACAATTTATTTTTCTTCCCTCATGAATCTGCAGGTTGGTGAAGTTTAGCTGATCTTGGTTGGACCTAGCTGAATTCAGCTGGGCTTGTCTCTAGGCTATAGGACTAGTTTGGGTCTATTCTACTGGTCCCAGAGCATGGTCTCAGACAATGATAGGAGCACAGTAGGGCAAGCCATATCATGCAAGCACATTTAAAACCACAACTCTGTTAACATTTTATTGGCTAAAGCATGTCACATGTCAAAACCCCACAACAGGGGAGTTCCCTGGTGGTGTAGTGGCTTAAGGCTTCGGCGCTGGCGCTGTCAATGCTGCGGCCTGGGTTCGATTCCCAGCCAGGGAACTACCCACATACAAAAAAATAAATTAAAACAAACAAACAAACAAACAAAAAACCACAACAGCAGTGGTAGGTTCTACAGAGTCACACGGCAAAGTGTATGGATGTCTAATTTCAACAAAGTGTAAAGAATTGGCAACAAAAATTGAATTCACTACAGGCTGTGATTAAAAAGGACTTCTTAACATAGGTTGCACCTGGAAGTGTTGGGAACACACTACTCGAGAACAGTGATTCCCAACCTTTTTCCATTGTGTACCCCTTTTGAACTCATTTCTATAAATTGTACCCCTTGTTTTTTTTGTTGTTGTTGTTGTTGGTTTTTTTTTTTTTTTTCTTTTTGGTATGTGGGTAGCTCCCTGACCGGGAATCGAACCCAGGCCGCAGCACCGACAGCGCCAGCACCAAAGCCTTAAGCCACTACACCATCAGGGAACTCCCTACCCCTTGTTTTTAAAACAGCTGTTTTAAAATAGTGACGCTTTTGTCCAGTGCCTATCTTAAATGTAAAATAGTGGAAATGAGGTAATAAGTTAGGGAAGAAAAATTACTACACTAAAAGTATGAACCACAGATTTAATTTTATAATGTTTGTAACAGTTAAATATGGATAATGATGATCAAGTATTTAAACATTAAATAAAAAACTACTTGAAAGGTATCACAATTAAAGGCAGTTTTACTCAGTCAATAACTAACCTGATCAAACAGTCTGGCTACAGATGTATTTATGTGTCTGGGGAAGTTCTAGAAAAGTCACAAATGGATTGTTCTGAAACTGGTAGAAGAGCAGTTTGGGGGAGGGTTCATAGCCACGCCCTCACCAGTCATTCCCTAATGTGATCTAATTTTGAAGTGTCTCCATTTACAGTGATTCAAAGTTAACATTTATTGTTTCATAACTAACATTTTGTTGTGTGTGTTTTTTAACTGTTTTTTTTTTTTTTGCCCTTACTGATTATTTTTTGCGTACCCCTGAAGGGCCCAGCATGTATCCCTGGGGGTATGCATGCCACCGCTTGGGGACTGTGGCTCTAGAAGGGCATTAATCACTAATCCTTGTCTCACTCCTGGTCTTCCTTGACCACTCTGCAGCAGCCAACATTACTGGCCACATCTGCCATTTCAAACTCTCCTTTCTGGACTTTGGTGATGGTATGCCATCTTCACCTTCTTTTGATTAGGCCTTCTCTAGCCTGGCTGAGGCTTCCTTTATCTGCCTGCCCCAGAGATTGCTGTTGTCCTAAATTCTGTCCTTGGCCTTCCTCTCTCTACATTCTCCTCTGCAGGAATCTCATCTCACCTCATGTGGCTTTAATTGGCTCTTATGGTGTGGACAGTTCCCAAAGTATTCACTGCAGTTTCCAGTCTCTACCTCAAGCTCCAGACACACACACTCCATTTCCTACAGTTCATTTTCCTCTGTTTGCTCCCCTGGGCCCAAGCTGAATCTCTCTCTCCAATGCGTTCCTCTAGCCAAGTCCCCTCTGTCCGTTCAGTCACCCTTACTCAAAATCCCAATCCACCATTGAGTCCTCTCCTCTGTGTACCTCCCTCCCCATGTATTCCATCAACAAGATCCATTTCTAGCTTTGCTTTATTTATTTATTTATTTTTTTGGATGGTTCCCTGGCTGGGACTCGAACCCGGGCCGCGGCGTTGAGCATGCCAAAGCCTAGCCACTACACCACCAGGAAACTCCCTGCTTAATTTTAAGAGAAAAGAAAATGTATAAAGGTAATACTGATCATGGAAGAAGTCAAATGGTACAGACTTGTATAAAGAGCGCAAAGAATGCTCAAGTCCCCAAACCCCTCTCCGGTGGTTGCTTTCCACTATTAGTGTTTGGAGTGAGCCTTTCCAGACTTTTCCTAGGCACATTGATTCATGACTCCCTTTCCTTTCCATTCCCTCTAATGCTGCTATCACAATTGAGGGCTATCTTCTTCTAGTGAAATTCAGAATAACTGCATAAAGGTTAACGCCAAATGAAAATAGTCTCAGAGTATTAGCAGTTTTTCTGATAGGAATTTTTAAAAGCAATCCTTAACTTTTGTTCTGCTATTATTTAGGTAGTACAAATCAGGAGGAAGAAATAAAGGTCAGGGTGGGAATGGTGTGGTATGAGAGGATCTGGCTGGAATTCTGATGCCCTTCTGGAGGTCCTGCATGGTCTGGGGTAGATGTGAGCTCCCATCTTCTAGGGGAGGACTGTGATTTAGGCCTTATCTGAGAAGCACCAAACTCACATTCCAGAGAGGCCAGGCAGGGGACTTATCTGAGCTCAGTGGGCTGTAGGGAGTCTAGTGAACCTGAGAGCAGATGCCTCTTCTATGGCCTCCATTTATTTATACCTCAGCTCTAGGCTGTAGCTCCTGTGGGCATAAGACCTAGAATTGCTAGAAACTTTTAGCAATTCCAGGCCTGTGTGCCCACAGAAGCTACAGCCTAGAGCTGAGGTAAATGGTGCTAGACATTCAGATTTTGGTTTTTTTTGTTTTGTATGTGGGTAGTTCCCTGGCTGGGAATCGAACCCAGGCCGCAGCATTGACAGCACCAGCACCGAAGCTTTAAGCCACTACACCACCAGGGAACTCCCTACATTCAGATTTTTATGTAAAATTGCCTGACTTAAAAATATTATATAGTTCAAATCTATGAACTACTTTCTGATTTTGACTTGATCCACATCTAACAGTTTTGGCTCCTGAACCTGCAGTAATCCAATAAAATGAGTATATGTCCCTTACCCCTGCCCCACCTACTTAGTGTTGACAAAAAGCTGTGAAGATGAAGACATCCCAAACAGGTGAAGGAGCTGTGGCACTAACTCTGGTGTGCCATGGCCCAGGGGTTGGGTGAGATTGGGGGGCACTATTTGAAGGGAAGCTGAGAACTGTTCTGGGTCCTGTGGATGTAGCAGGCAGCAGATGTCCACTGGGGTGCCACTGCTGAGGGTGTCTAAACTACAGGTCTCACGGTAAAAGTCTTCAGAAGCCAGGCAGAAATGGACCCCAGAGCTGTGGTTGTAAGACGGTGTTGCTCAGTCAAATCACTGTCCCAAGCACCATCTGTGGCCCCTGAAACCCTTCTGGAATCTATTTGACCCGTTCTTCCTCTTAAGCTAACACATTCCATATGTTTAACTACTTGTTGTGTGGACTAAATTAGGGTGAAAAAAAACTTTTAAAAACTGTTGGGAAATGGGGAAGAGGAAGCCCTTAATTCCTGTATTTAGGGGTTTGATAAATGAACCCATATTTTAATTCTATCACAAATCACGTGAACACAGTTTATTTCAGTACTTCTCAGTCTTCTGATTGACTCATAGTAAAATATGGAGTCCACATTGTCATCTAGTACACACACTCAATTGAACCATATGAAATTCACACTTTCCCACCCTCTTTACCTATAAAATGGAAATTTTATATGGTTCAACTAAAAAATAATGCAACCGTTTTATGCAACAATATTTACCCTTGGTTTTTGTGATACCCGTTAATTTATTTTAAATGCTGGCTGCAGTACACTAAATTGATTTCACTACCACTTAATCTTCCCAACAACTTTTAAGGTAGGAATCATCACCCTCTCTCATCCTATTAAACACAGAGGATGTTTATCCCAGGGATGAGGTGATTGTCCCAGGTACTATTCACTGACCACTTACTCTACGCTTTAATCTCATTTAATCTACATTAGGAACCTCATGAAATGGGTACCAACAATGAGGAATACAGTTTGGAGAGGTCAAGCATAGGGCTAGGAAGAGGCAGATTCCAGAGTTGAAGAACTTTTGTAACAGCAAAGCCCAACCTATTTTCACTGCCTTGGACTCAGACCCTGACCTAGGGGCTTTCCTTGGCTCTCCAGAAAAGGGTACGCGCGTGCGCTTCTGAGTGTGTGTATGTGTGCCGCGCGTTTGCGTTTGCTTGCTCATTAAACTTTCTGCCCGGCTACACTTTTTCCCAGGCATTTGCACTGACTGATGGGTGGGCTTTATCCTTGAGACCACCCCCTCCCCCAGCCCAGCCAGCAGCTGGAAGTCTTCACTGATCTTCATCTCTTTCCATCCCCCAACTGGGACGGAGAGGCCGACGCTCTCTCTGGTCTTTTCCAGATGTACGTCTGCCAAAGACCTCCCCAGTATAGAGAATGATGAATGAGGACTGGGGAGCCGGCCTGGTGGGAAAGTGTCGTCGCCTTGAAGAGAGGGAAAGGAAAAGGAAGTGGGGTGGGAGGGCAAGGGTTGGAGCCGAGTGGCGGGGGCTCGAGGAGTTTGGACACCATGGACCCAAGCCCCGGCCAGTAACTTTCCTCCCTCAGGAAGTAGTGGGTAAATGCTCCATTCCCTGCACTCCCTTGGAATTTGAGCTGTATTATGTCATTTACTGTAGCCCGCACAATCCACGCAGGAACTATCCCAGTGTTTGCTTCCAGCCCTTACAGTGTCGAATTCCCTGTGCTGCTCCCTCTCTTGCGCAAGATTGCGCTGCAGTCTCCTCCCAGGTTTCCTCTCCGCAGGTTTCTTCCAATTCCACCATTCTCTGGTCAGGGAGGCGGAGTATTACCTCCTCTCCTGTTCCTTTAAGAGGAGTTGGCTCCTCCCCTATCGGAGTCGCCGTCTGACGCGGGATGACTGCAACGAGTTCGGTATGTCTATGCAAATAGGGGCCCCCTGCGGGCCAATGGAGAGCAGAGTTGCCAGAAGAGCGGACCAATGGGGCGGGGACGCAGGGGCTCACCATATAAGGAGCGGCCTCGCCATAAAAGGAAACATTGTATCTCTTTATATGGGGGGAAGGGTCGGGGGATCCCTCGCCGCCTGCGCGTGGTCCCGGCCCCCACCACCCGCCGCCCCAGCCGCGGCCCGCAGCCTCTGCCCCCAGGGGGACGCTGACGGCCGCCGGGCGCGCCGCCGTAGCATACGGACAGGGGGCGCTCCGCGCAGCCTGGGGCAACCCGGACTACAGGGGCAGGAAAGTGAGGGCCCAGGTCCGCCCGGGCGTGCAGGGGCCCTGGGTTCGCAGCGGCGGCGGCGACAGCGATAGCGGCACTAGCAGCAGCGAAAGCGCCAGGTTGAGCCGGGAAGCCGATGGCGGCGGCGGCAGCGGCTCCGATTCCTCGCTGACTGCCCGTCCGCCCTCCTGCATTGAGCGCCATGTTACCGAGCCAAGCTGGGGCCGCGGCGGCGCTGGGCCGGGGCTCGGCCCTGGGGGGCAGCCTAAACCGGACCCCGACGGGGCGGCCGGGTGGTGGAGGTGGAGGTGGCGGCGGCGGGACTCGCGGGGCTAACGGGGGCCGGGTCCCCGGGAACGGCGCGGGGCTCGGGCCGGGTCGCTTCGAGCGGGAGGCTGCAGTAGCAGCGACAACCACCCCAGCGCCCACCGCAGGGGCCCTCTATAGCGGCAGCGAGGGCGATTCGGAGTCGGGCGAGGAGGAGGAGCTGGGCGCGGAGCGGCGCGGCCTGAAGCGAAGCCTGAGCGAGATGGAGATCGGCATGGTAGTCAGTGGGCCTGAGGCGGCGGCGGCGGCCACCGGGGGCTATGGGCCGGTGAGCGGCGCAGTGAGCGGGGCCAAGCCGGGTAAGAAGACTCGGGGCCGCGTGAAGATCAAGATGGAGTTCATCGACAACAAGCTGCGGCGCTACACGACCTTCAGCAAGAGGAAGACAGGCATCATGAAGAAGGTACCGAACTGGGAGGCTGGCCGACCACGGGGGACCGGGAGGGTGGGGACGCGCAGGGGGAGCCCAGGAGGAAGGCAGAGCCGAGGCGGCGGCGGTGAGAGGCGGCGAGTCCGCAGGAGGTGTGTGGGAGGGGATGGCTCTTACCCCGGGAGGATGAAAGGGGAGGGGCCGGCAGGGAAATGTGGGGAGAGGGGAGATGCTGCTAACGTTCGGAAAAGAGGGAAAGGCTCGAAGGTGGGAGTGACGGGCCTGAGAGAGGAACAGGGCCCTTGCATTGTGAAGGGGTGACGAGTGGTAATGGGATACAGCGAGGCTGTCCCGGGGCTGGTTAACGAAACCCCTGGGTCACTAGGTCCAGTGCGCTCTGGTGTTGTGGGAAGGGCGCTGGAAAAGCAGGGAGCAGAAGAAAAGGTATGGAGATGAGGAGGCTGGAGGAGTATAACAACAATGAGCGAGCGTGTGTGGGAGGAAGGTGGGCACCACTGAAGTAGTGCAGGGCTGATGACGAAATGGGGCTCAAGAGTCCCAGGTAAGGGAGCAGGGCAGGATAACTGATACTGCCTTGGGCAGCAGGTACCAGACCAATCCCTGCCATGGCCATGTGTCTTCCTTGCATCCACTGCAAGCCGGCACACTCCCGGCAGGACAGGCTTCAGGATCATCTTTCAAACAAGTGGGATTCCCAGGCCGGGAGGTATGCTGAGGTACCTAGAAAACCCTCCTCTTAGAGCCGATTATCCAGTGAAAAGGGGGTAAGGAAAAGAGTTGTCTTGGGGTGTATATATGCTATGGGAAGGGATGGAAGCAAATGAACTGGGAAACAAAAAGCTAGAACCCTGGGAACACTGGTTGGTGTTATATCTGTCCCATATAGAAATCAGAGCTCCTTCCAAGGTGGGTTGTGGAAACTTTGTTGGGAATGAGGATGCCATCTATGGGGCCTTTCTTGAAGGTCCCCTTCCTGGGCTCATGGCAGGAGGGTAGCTGCTAATGTAATTCCCATCTCCCATCACTCCAGACACTGTTGTATCAAGACTAAAGAAGAAAAAAAGGGTAGTACAGTATTATAGGGCAGAAGGACAAAATGGCAACAGGTTAGCATGTATGCAATTTTTGGGAAGAAACATGGGACATTTTAGAGCTTAGGTAGCCCCTTATCCCTAGTGTCTTATGTGACTTCCGGTACAGTAGCGAGTTCATACTGTCCCTGTGACAGTGAGGAGTGGGTGGGAGGCATCTCTCACTAAAGCTGGGCACCAAGTTGTAGTGAGAAGTAATTACCTGGGGCCCTCTGTGTCCCCTGAGGTTATATATTGTCTCCAGGGGGTGACTGTTTGCTTGGTGTATCTGCAGGTCAGTGGGGCTGCTCCTCAAAGCAGCATGGGTTTTTCTGCTCTCCATCTCACTGTCAGAGATCCTGATAGGACACCCCTAGAGTCACTGGAGAGGAAGGTCATTATGGGAGTGGGGACTTGCGATCACTGTGCACTTCCTCTCTTTCCTACTTCCCAAGGAAGACAGAGATAAAAAGTTTTGCTGACCTACCCATCTCCTCCCCCCTACCCCCAGGCCTATGAGCTGTCCACGCTGACAGGGACACAGGTGCTGTTGCTGGTGGCCAGTGAGACAGGCCATGTGTATACCTTTGCCACCCGCAAACTGCAGCCCATGATCACCAGTGAGACTGGCAAGGCACTGATTCAGACCTGCCTCAACTCGCCAGACTCTCCACCCCGCTCAGACCCCACCACAGACCAGAGAATGAGTGCTACGGGCTTTGAAGAGACAGACCTCACCTACCAGGTGTCGGAGTCCGACAGCAGTGGGGAGACCAAGGTGTGTTTGGGTCCCCTTTCTGAGGGGAAGGAATGGGAGGGACTTGACTGACGGAGAGGGGAGGGTGTCTCCCCCTCTCTCTCACCAAGGACAGGTGATAGGTGCCTACTGATGTGGAGTGGAGCCCGGTTAGTACCATTCATCCTTGGGGACAGGTGTCCATCCTCGCTATCCTGACAGGAGGCCGGCCCCCTAGATAAGCGGGCGGCCTCCGTGCCCATATAAGGCCGGCTCCGGCTCCACGCCGGCCTCCCGCCCTGCAGCCCGCCTGCCTGGCAGGGCCCTTGCATTCCTCCCGCCAGCTGTCTCCCTGCTGGGGGCGGGGGTGTAGCTTAGCCCTGCCCTCCCGGCAGGCTGGGTCACCGAGGACTAGGAAGTGAGCACTCATGGGTTCCAGGGTCCTGGGAACCCAGCACTGCCGGCAGAAGAATTGGCTGACTGGGCTGGAGACTACCTTAGTAGCCAGCCGCCTACCTCTTCAGGATGTCCGGTCCTGGGCACGTTAGGGAGTGTATTCCCCTGCTGCTAGGGAGGCCGGCCCTAGTTACGCCTCCCCCTTCCTTTTCCCGGTAAGGAGAGGGGGCGGGGCTTCCTTCCTAGCACCTCTGGGGAGCTCCACCTTCCGGGTGCCCTTCACTAACTGGCCAATTGAAGGAAGCGGCACTGTTTGCCTTAGCAACGCCTCCGCCAATCAGGGTCTTCAACTTCGGCTGCTTTGTAAACAGCCTGCACTGACCCACCCCCAGTATTTGAGCCCCCTCATTTCTCTGGGCTTGGTACTCAGTTCCTGGCTTCCTCCTCCTCCTCCTCCTTCTAAGAACAAGGGCTCCCTGAGGGGGAAGTCAGTGCTCTAGACTTCTTCCTCTCTTAGTGCCATGTCCAATTTTCAAGCTCTTAGCAATAGGGCACATTTATTGCCGGTAAATTTTCCTGGGAATAAATTCCTTTGGTTGTTTGAATCTTAAGTATTTGGCATAAATTACTTCATTGCCAATACCATGAGATCTCTCTCAAGCCCAAGTTCCGTGCAAAACTCTCAGTCCCTGTCTCAGAAGCCTGGCACATCTGAGCTAGAAGGATTCTTTTTTTTTTTTTTTGGTATTTCCGTGGCTGGGAATCGAACCCAGGCCACGGCGTTGAGAGTGCCGAAGTCTAGCCACTACACCACCAGGGAACCCCTAGAAGGATTCTTTTAAAAAGGGCATAGTAACCCAGCCCCCTGACGTTTACAGAAGAGGGAAACTGAGACTCAGAAAGAGTAGCAGTTTTCCCAAGGTCACTCAGATGGTCATTGCCAGAGCTAGGAACAGACCGCAGATATCCTGATTCTCCAGCCAATGTGATTGCCATAGTCCACTGGGGCAGAGAACTCAGGGAATTGTGGTGATGACCTCATCATCATCATCATCATAAGAGTAGTAAATACTTATTACTCTTTATGTGCCAGGCACTGTTCTAAATGCTTTATGTATGTTAACCTATTTGTTCTTTACAACACCCATGGGGTAGGTATTATCCTCCTTTGACAGACAAGAAATTGGAACTCAGCAGCTCAATAACTTGCTGAAGAGCCAGGCAGTGGGTAAATGGCAGAATTGGGATTTGAACCCAAGCACATTGGTTCCAGTCTGGGCTGTGAATCCACACTGAGCTTCTGCAGAGGCAGGGTCTCTTAGAGGCTCATGGCTCCATCTCTACTCTGGGTATAGGACTCACTGAAACCGGTGTTCACAGTCACCAACCTGCCCGGTACCACCTCCACCATCCAAACAGCGCCCAGCACCTCTACCACCATGCAAGTCAGCAGCGGCCCCTCCTTCCCCATCACCAACTACTTGGCACCAGTGTCTGCTAGTGTCAGCCCCAGCGCTGTCAGCAGTGCCAACGGGACTGTGCTGAAGAGTACAGGCAGTGGCCCCGTCTCCTCGGGGGGCCTCATGCAGCTGCCTACCAGCTTTACCCTCATGCCTGGTGAGTCACAAAGGGCAAAATGAGCATGTAAAGAGTGGGTTTAGGGCTGGCACAAGAAGAACTTCGTCCCCTGCTCAGAAGAAGGATGAACAGGGCCCAGAGCCCGAGAGAAGTCCTATGTTCCATTAGCAGCATCCCCCTCCCCACTGGGACCCCTACTATCCTTGTCAGTAAGTTTTACCCATATGCTCTGCCCTTGTCTATCCAGCCCTGCCCCCTCATTGACAGAGCAGACATTCTGCCACTTCCCTACCTTGACTGGAGGGCAGTTCATATCCTTAATGGGTTAGTGCCAGCTCCCTGAAGAGGGCAGAGGCAAGGTCTGGGGCGTGAGGAGGAGGGAAGGGTAGAAGCCCCTGGAGATAAGATTGAGGACAGGAAGGGCTTCTTTGGCTCCCAGGAAAGATAGCAGTGGGAGGCGGGGAACAGTGTGCCAGACCCTGGGCATGGGGGTGTTTGAGGGTGCTTGGTACAGATGGTGGCTGGGTAGGACAGAGCACGAGTAAGTCTCCGTGTCTCATAGGTGGGGCAGTGGCCCAGCAGGTCCCAGTGCAGGCCATTCAGGTGCACCAGGCCCCACAGCAAGCGTCTCCCTCTCGCGACAGCAGCACAGACCTCACGCAGACCTCCTCCAGCGGGACAGGTATAGCTTGAAGCTCTGTCACTTCCCTGTCTCCTTCATGAGGCCTAGCAGCAGTTGCCCAGCAGTATCCCTATAACTGAACTAAGGTCAGAGAATTTCTTAATGTGGAGACTGAGGCTTTTGGCTTAACCCTTATCCTAATCCTTATGAGAGTCAGGTGAGAATGGCTGAATTTTGCTCTGCAGTAGGGCTGTGGATTTGAGGGGAAGAAATTAGGGACCATTGAAGCCAACCTCCTCCTCATTCAGATGAGAAGCCAGAGCCAGGCTTACCAGATGTCCTGTTTTAAATGGGACAGAAAACAACAGTACTGTCCCATTTCAAATGGTACACATGGTCAGCCTACTGACACCTTGAATTTAGCCTAGTCACACTAGTCTGACCATGCATCCCATTTTAAATGGGACAGTACTGTTGTTTTCTGTCCCATTTAAAATGGGATGTCTGGTCAGCCTAAGCCAGAGGCCCAGAAAGGAGAAATTACTTGCCCAAAGACATATATTTGTGTAATTACCAGGAAGGATTTATAGAGCATTTGTCTCTTTGTGGGAAGTGCCTTAGGTTTTGAGTAGCCATTCCCTCAGTGTCTCTAGTCATTTCAGAAATGATGAGACACCTTCAAAATAAAATTACTTTCACGTTCTTGTTAGTTACAACCTTGTTTTACAAAGTGTGGTCTATGGAGGACCAGCATCACCCTGGAGCTTGACAGAAATGCAGACTCTTATGCCTCTCCCAAAATCCCTTGAATCAGAAAGTGCACTTTTGACAAGAACCTCAGGTGACTGAATGCACATTAACATTTGAGAAGTGCTTGTTTAAAAGATGGGTTTGTTAGTCACACATTCAGAAGGAGGGAGTAAGGGTGAGAACAAATAAAAAATGGGATAATGGAGCTCCCTAAAAGATGAGTATCTGAATTTCCTTAGGTTTGGTCAGTCATTGTACTTCTTGTTTTTCGCAAGGCCTTAGGGTCTTGGTACAGAGAATTCAGCAGATAACAATTGAATGGTGCGATGTGATAGGATACAATTAGAGGCGGGTGCTGTCATGATCAAGGAAAAAATAAGGCTTTTCTTAGTCAGTGACAGGAGCAGAGGAACAGTCTTATCTAACTTCTGACCTGGGAAATGGCAAGAGGGCTCTTGAGGCTTGGAGTTCCTGGGGGTGGGATGGGGATGTTAAGTAGGGACCATTGCCAACCTCCCTGACATGTGTCTGTGTTTGCCAGTGACGTTGCCTGCCACCATCATGACGTCATCTGTGCCCACAACTGTGGGCGGCCACATGATGTACCCTAGTCCCCATGCGGTGATGTATACACCCACCTCGGGCCTGGCTGATGGTAGCCTCACTGTGCTCAATGCCTTCCCCCAGGCACCATCCACGATGCAGGTGTCCCACAGCCAGGTCCAGGAGCAAGGTGAGTTGGGGGGGGCAGGGCCGAGGAAGGAACTGTTGCTTCCGCCCCCTCCCACACACACACTCACACTCTCTCACACTCACACACACTCAAATGCCCCTCCCATTCAGATATATACACACAAATGCAAACTAGGAACACCCACATACCTACACATCTATACACACGGATACTTGCGCGCACACTCCGGCACCCATGCTTGCCCACTCATGCATGCTTGAACACTCACACCCACACGCACACTTGGACACAACTGGACAGTCACCCTAGGGCACTTACCTCTGAGACTCATCCGGTCATTGTGCATTTATCAGCACTCCTCCAATAACTGGAAGTTTCTCTTAAGCAAGCAATTTGAGTATCTCCTGTGGTTGTCCAATGCAGGTGGTGTCCCCCAGGTGTTCCTGACAGCTCCATCTGGGACAGTGCAGATCCCTGTTTCTGCAGTTCAGCTTCACCAGGTAGGGGCGGGGCGGCCCTGGCACTCCATCCCAGCCAGCCAGCTACATCTTTATCTTGACCTTGGGGATTCCATTACCTGTTGGTCAAAGCCAAAATCCCTAATCAGGAGGCCTATCTGTTTTCCTGGTCAGACCTGTGGTGGGGCAGGCAGGCAAACAGGAGGAGCCTGAGCTGGCTCATCAGTTCCTGACCTCACTTCCTTACATACGCCCTTCCCTCCAGATGGCTGTGATAGGGCAGCAGGCCGGAAGCAGCAGCAACCTCACCGAGTTACAGGTGGTGAACCTGGACGCCGCCCACAGCACCAAGAGTGACTGATCCGCCCTGCCGCCCTGGACAGATGGCCCAAGGGACGGCACCACTTATTTATTGTTGCCTTTTCACGTTTTCTTTACACACACGTTGACGGGCCGCAGGAGGGAGGAGGGGAGGAGCAGTGGGCAGCCACAGGACTGAGCCCTCTCACTCCAGCCAAAGAAATGGGCCAGCCTGCCCTCTACCCCGTCCTCCCTCACCCTAGCTCCACCTCCCATTTCTGTTGATGGTAGGACTGTCCTCCTCAGACACCCCTTGCCAGTTCGGCTCCATGTTTGCCATGAGTATTAGCTTACCCAATGGGACCGTGCCCCGTCTTCCCACTACAGGTCTCTGTGGGACTAGGCACTGTGTTCGTCCCCCCCCCCCCACCACCACCGAGGAAGCAGGTGGAGTCCTCTGCCCAGCCTCTTTTGCTGACCCCATGTCAGCAGTGTGTCTGCCACAGGCTGGGTCAAAAGAGCGCCCCCCCCACCCCCGCCCCTGCCCCTCAGGGAGCCAGCTGAGGAGATGGGGCTTCTTTCCTCACGCTGCCGCCCGCTGTCCCTACAGCTCCTGAGTAGCTGAGCCTGTGCACGGAGCAGGTTCCTGGGGCCACCTGCCCTGCCTTGCCGCTCCCTTTGGAACTCCAGGGGCTCCTGGGTTGGAGGGAACCACCAGTGTTCCCTCTCCCCTTCTTACCCCCTCTCCTCCCAGCTGCTTTACTTAAAGTTGATTTTGAACTTTTTATTTGAGGAGACGAAGTGAAAACAAATCTATAAATATATATTTTTAAAATATTTAACTTTTTTTTATGGCGTTTTTCTCGTCCCCCTTCCTGCCCAAGCTCCCCTTCACTGGGGAGCCCTGGGGCTCCCCGGAACTGGCTGGGCCTCTTAGAACAGAGCCACCCCATGAGCTCTGGGCCTGCCAGTGTGTGGGGGAGATACTGGGATTGCCCGGTCCTGGGTTGTTTCCAGGAGAAAACCGGGGGAGGGGCCCTCAGGCCATGCCCCAACGGGGTGGGGAGGGTGACCCACAGCTCTGGGCTTCTTTTTGTCCTTTAGGGCTGTTGCTAGAGAGAGGGAAGAGGGAGACCAAATGTGGGGGTGGGAGTGGGAGGGTGTCAGTGGAAACTGACTTCATTTGTGCCACATGCATGGGCATTGCAGCCTTGTGCTCCTCTAGGCCTGCAGCTGCCTGGGGCCCAAGTTGCAGTGAGCAGGGTGGAATCTGGGAGGGGGTGAGAGGCAGGAATGGGGATCAGAAGAAATGGGAGCAGCTTTTGGGCAGGGTGCAGCGATAGGGGAGCCAGAAATGGGCAGCTCTCCCAGGGAGTGAGCAGCTACTGTAACTTTTTAAAATTAAGACAAAAAGCCTTGAAGAAAATGACTTTATTTTTCTAAGTGTAACCTCAGTATTTATGTAATTTGTACAGGGGCCGTGCCCCACCCCTCTCTGCCCACTTTGGGGTAGACCTTCAGGGTGGGCCAACAGGGGGAGGTCTTTTACCCCTGTCAACCCACCTTCACCACCAATATCCAGAAAGGAAGCTTTTTCAGAACATGGCAGCAGTTGGGGTGGAGTTTTATTAACCCTATGACTGACTGCCTTTAGTAGGAACAAGCCTGCTTCTGTGATTAGGTGAAGGGGTGGGAGAGGATTTTACGCACAGCCTAGTTATCAAGGGGATGATTTGCCTACAAGTTTGAGAACCCCCTAACCTCTAACCCCCGTTGCTGTCTTGCCCCAATTTGGGGTGCCAAGATGGAAGTCACCTTTCTGGGCTTTCTCCTGGAGACAGCTGGGGCTTATGGGTGGCTTACAAGGCTGGGGCATGGCAAATCAGGGGCCAGAGAGTTGGGGGGGGGGGCTTGGGACTCAGGTCTGTAACTGCCCAGCCCTTTTCTCTGCTCTTGTTTCACTCCACCCTCACTCACTCACTCCCCACTCTCCTACCCAGGGGAGGAGACTTTGATGAATTCCTCCTCTCCTTCCCACAAAAGACAGACCCAGTGAGTGAATCAAAGTGCTTATAATGTGTGTTGTGAGCGTGGCCTTGGGAGAACATGCGTGCATCAGGGGTGAGGTGGCATTTATACGTGCAGCAGCCCTTGGTGTTTTCCTTCCTTGGTGGCTCTGCGGTGTGTATGTATGTGTGTGCATCTGAGTGAATGTGTGTGTGGGTGAATGTGGGGTGTGTATGTCAGTGGTTTCTACTTCTGGGATGCTGACCCAGGAATAGTGGACATGGTCACAGTCCTATGTACAGAGCTTTCTTTTGTATTAAAAAAATACTCTTTCAATAAATGTATCATTTTTGTGCACAGACTGTGGGGTCTTTGCCTTTGTTTTTCTATTTAGGGATGGAGGGAGGTATAAATACGAAACAAACCCCAAAACCTGCTGCTCTGAGAAACAGGCCTAGCTGGCTGATGAAAACTACCACAGTGCTTTGGGCTGTTGAACTCTACGATTTAATTTAAGAAACATTTTGCAGGGCTGGGGACTTGACCTTTGTGCATGGCTTTGCTAGGTGCTTAGGCAAACACAGATAAGCAATTTTATTTAATAGAAAGTGACTCAACCGATTCAAAAGCTGTGCTGAGGGTTTGGGAAACCCACGGCCACGTGACCTAGTGGAACTTCATAGGACAGTCCTAGGAATGTGGGTTACTAGGTTTCAGGGAATGAGAAAGGCAGACCCACGGAAGGGGAAGGGGACTTTAAAGTTGATTGTGGATGGAGAAAGGGCTGCCTACTGCTGCAAACAGAGGAGCAACGTGACTACGATCGCTGCCTCCCTCTGCACCGCGTCCCCCACTACGCATGCTCCACCTGGGCGCGGTTCCGCCGCTCTCGACTGTGGGCCGCTGTGGGACCCGTAGAAGCCTCGTAGGGCGTGCACCAGCTGTGTGACCCGGAAGGGAGCCGCTGAGGAGGCGGGGCCAGGACGGCGGCACCGGCCCCTCGGTCCCAGCGAGGGCCGAGCCGGGCGGTGGGAGGTGAGAGGAGAGTTCTGCGCCGACCCGATCCCTGCCTCGTCCCCTGCCCGGTGCCTTACCCACTTTCTATGGGGCTGACGACCGGAGCCAGGTCTGGTTCCTTGAGATTCGCTCGGTCCTGTCAGCCTCCTCGTACCGCGCACCCCCCCCACCTCACCCCGCCCTCCCAGACCCGTTCCCATGGCGGTTCTGGCCTCCTTCACTCTTTTGGTCTGCAAGCTTGGGCCCGACCTTGCTACCTGTGTCTACCAGTAGTCTCATCCCCACGTCCAGACCTCACTCCGCACCTCAGTTTATTGGTCCTCTTCTAGGCCCAAGATAGTTACCCGATCCGTCCCAGTTCAGGCCTGTCCGTTTGTCCTATTTCTCCATCCTGCTCATCACTTGTTCATTCCCACATCACTGATTTACCTCTCCGTCTTGCCACCCCTTCTCCCCCGTCCTCGCGCTAACTGGACCCCCTACCCTCATGGAAGTCCACCTCCTGTATTTTCCCTCTTCATGCCTTTCTTCTATTCTCATCTGTCCTTATACCCCAACATGACCTCTGTCTTGATCACTATTTCTTTATCTGGATTTACGTTCCATTCTTATTCTCACCATTTCCTGCTGCCTCCACGGTGCTTTATATCGCACATATTAATATCTTTTCCTCATCAATGGCACAGCCATCATCCCTTTCCCTTTATAATTTTCCTCTGGCTTATTGCTCTGTTTATCTGAGGATTGCCTCTACCCTTCTCCATCTAAATAATAATATCAGATTATGCTTACTGAGCACTCACTATGTGTTAGAGCTGTTCATTTTAACTTTTTACAACTTCGTGAGTTGGGCATGAATATTATTACCATCTTGCAGAGGAGGAAACTGAGGCTCAGAGGTTAAGTAACTTGTCCAAACTACACACATAGTAAGTCAAAGAGCCAGAATTCAGAGTTACATTTATCTGATGTTGAACTCTGCACTATATTGCTTCTCTAATACATCCACCATCTCCTGGCTTCATTCCCTACCCTTCAACTCCATGATTACCACCTCCATCTATTTCTCTCTGATTTAGACCCTCGCCATACATATAGCATCAGTGCAGGATAGGACCTGGTCTTTTTCTCCCATGATTTTATCTGCCCCCAAGCCCCTCCCTCTTTTATAATACTTTTCCCATCCAGTCATCTGGGTGTGAAAGTCCATAGCACAGCCTCCTTTCATCTCTTCTCTATGTCTGCCATGCCCCCGCTTTATATCCAAATTCCAGCTTTCTCCTGTCATTTATACCCTGTTCTGTCCCTCCACCATCCTGACTTCTCTCATTTGTTCTGGCCCTGCTAGCTCACATGCTGCTGTCCTTCCTGCTCATCTATGTCCTTCTTCTGAGTCTTGATCTGTATCCCTCAGATACCCTGCTATTCTGCCCAGATGGTCCTGCCTTACTGTCAACTCTTTTTGCTACATTACCTATTCTCATCTCTCTCTCATAATCTCTTTCATTTCTTAAATCTCTTCATTTCATTCTCACTCTGTTTTTACTCCATTCTCCTTATAAATCCCAAAGTTTATTCAAATTACTTATTTCATCCCATTCTTGGCCTTTGTATTTGGCATCTAAATTCCATCATGCAGCCTACCAATCACCACCCACCCAATCTGCATCTCAAGATGCTGGCCCCTTCATGTAGTCTTTTTGTATTCCCACACTGCCTTTATGTTTCTCCTTGTGTGTCCCAGGAGGTCAGGATGGTGGGGGAACGGCGCACCCGGGACCTCATGGTGCCCTTGGGGCCCCGGCTGCAGGCATATCCTGAAGAACTTATTCGACAGCGTCCTGGTCATGATGGGCATCCTGAGTACCTGATCCGATGGAGTGTCCTGAAGTGTGGGGAAGTGGGCAGAGTGGGTGTGGAAGAGGGCAAGGCCGAGCATATTCTCATGTGGCTGTCAGCCTCTGAGGTTTACGCCAACTGCCCCATGCTATTAGGTGAGCGGGCACTATCTAAGGGACCTCAGCACGAACCAGCTGGGGGTTCAGGAAGCTTTCCCCGAGATCCAGGAGGCCTGGATGATGTGGCACTGGGAGAGATGGAAGCCGATGTACGCGCGCTGGTACGCAGGGCTGCCCGCCAGCTGGCCCAAGGTGGGACCTCGAGCCTCACAGCTGCTGTGCTCCACACCATCCACGTGCTGAGTGCCTATGCCAGCATCGGGCCCCTCACTGGGGTCTTTAGGGAAACGGGAGCCTTGGACCTGCTCATGCACATGTTGTGCAACCCTGAGCCTCAGATCCGTCGGAGTGCAGGCAAGATGCTACAGGCTCTGGCAGCCCACGATGCTGGTAAGAGACAGCCAGTAGAGGGAGGAAAGCACTAGAGAGAATGGGGCCACAAGGAATAAAAACAGAAAGGAGGGGGCTTTCCCAACTCTTTAAGAACATCTAGTGTTTGGTGAATATCAATTTATTTATTTATTTATTTTTTTTAAATTCTTTTTTTTTTGTTTTTTGCTTTTTTTTTTTTTTTGGTATGTGGGTAGCTCCCTGACTGGGAATCGAACCCTGGCCGCAGCACTGACAGCGCCAGCGCTGGAGCCTTAAGCCACTACACCACCAGGGAACTCCCCTGAATATCAATTTAATACAAAGGCAATATATAGATTAATAAGCTCTTACAGGTACATACACAGGATAAAATGATAGCACCTGGTCTACCTTTCCATTCTCAGTACAGTAGCTGAAAAGAGAATAGGATAACTATATTTTTAAATTGTGAGTTGAGATTTATTGGTTGGTTGTGAAAACAATTTGCTGGGTTATAACCAACATTTAAAAAAATGTCAAATATCAATACATAGCACTTAAGTAAAGTTAAATTTTGTAGCATGAAACGTATGTTTCAGTTGTATGTATAATTTGTATCAGGTTACCATGTAAAATGTGTGTCTTACTGTGAGTCTCAGTCACAGAGAAGTTTGAAGACCTCTTGGGTAGGGGATACAGAGTCTAGGAAAGGTAGGGGGGAAAGCATTGGGGGTTGAGGAGAAGATCCGGATTGGGTGTGGATTACAGGGAGTCGGGCTCACGTCCTTCTGTCACTGAGCCAGCAAGATGGCATCGAGCAGCACATGGATTTTGACAACCGCTATACTTTGCTGGAGCTGTTTGCAGAGACCACGTCCTCCGAGGAACACTGCATGGCCTTTGAGGGCATTCATCTGCCTCAGGTACTCTGGCAGCTGTGGGGGAAATGCTGTGTATAAGGCCCAGAACATCATTTCTGAAAATGTGGTTCAGGACTGTCTGACAGCACCTGAGCCACCTGGGGAGCTTGTCAAAATAAAGATTCCTGCCCCCCTCCTCACAAAGAATTTCTGAGATTAGAACCCAAGAATCAGTTTCAAGATACTCCTTATGTGTTTCTTATGTAAACCACAGTTTGAGAACTACAGGTATGGGGGTGATTATGTTTTTCTGTAGAGGATGATATTGTAGGGAATGAATCTACACCATGGACTGTGTCCTACAGATCCCAGGAAAGCTGCTCTTCTCCCTGGTGAAACGCTACCTATGTGTCACTTCCCTGCTGGATCAGCTGAATAACAGTCCAGAGCCAGGGGCTGGAGACCGAGGCTCCATGTCTCCAAGGGAGGAGTTTGGGCAGGAGAAAAGCCGGGGGCAGCGGGAGCTGGAGTTCAGCATGGCTGTGGGCAACCTCATCTCAGAGCTGGTACGAAGCATGGGCTGGGCCCGGAATCTCAGCGAACATGGCACGTCACCTCCCCGGCCATCCCGGTCCATCTTTCAGCCCTGCATTGCAGGCTCCAGCCTATTACTCCCCACCATTGTTGCCACCCCCAGAAAGCAAGGGCGGGCCTTCCGCCAGCATTCTGAATTCTCCAGCCGTAGCGGCTATGGTGAATATGTGCAGCAGACACTGGTGCCAGGGATGCGAGTGCGGATGCTGGATGATTACGAGGAGATCAGTGCTGGGGACGAGGGCGAGTTCCGGCAGAGCAACAATGGCGTGCCCCCTGTGCAGGTGAGTGAGTGTTGGGGTCTTTTTGCGCGATGCATAATGGGGGCTTCCATGCAGGGGGCTCTGACAGGCTACCCAAGGAGAAAATCCCCAAGTAAATGAATGGTTAAAGGGGGGCGGTTAGCAATTAACGGGGTGGGGGGCATTTGGAGGGAGTGTGTGGCCTGTGAGGTCAAGGAGAGGCTCACAACCAAGAAGCAGAACTGATATATTGAGATAGCACCCCCACCCCCATCTATAGCATTGGCTGGGATGGAGTGTAGGAGCAGAGGCCATCAGGGTTAGGAAGAGGTGAGAGGCAGGGAAGGGAGCCTTTTGCTGTTTAGAGGTTTTCCCAAGCCTACCCAGGCGGGCATCTGAGGATTGTGTGTCCCAGGTCTGGACCAGCATGTCCCCTCAAGCCTGCACAACCCAGCGCTGAGAGGGTGAGCCCTCTCTATTCTCCTTCCCTCTTTCTTCCTCCCTCCATCCCAGGTGTTCTGGCAGTCGACAAACCGCACCTACTGGGTGCATTGGCACATGCTAGAGATCCTGGGTCCCGAGGAAAGTGCTGAGGATGTGGCATCAGCAGCTGTGGAGAAGGGGGCTGGAGCCACTATGTTGGGTGCAGGTGAGCCTTGGAGGGGACATTGACAGCATATCTGTGAACAGAGGAGCAGTGGCTGGGATAAAGCTGCTCCCGACCAGGAGCTGCCCCACAGATTCAGAAATCTGCTCTGTTGCTGGTGGGTGCCGAGACCCCTATGCCTGTATCCTCAGCACTTCCCTTCTGGGACTGGAAGCCTGTGGATGGGCTCTACTCTTTGCCGTACCTCCAGCCCGAGCCTCAGAAGAACGAGGAATTGGGATACCTGACCCGGGCTGAGTGGTGGGAGCTGCTCTTCTTCATCAAGAAGTTGGACATATGTGAGCAGCAGCCAATTTTTCAGAATCTTCGGGGGAACCTGGATGAGGTATTACAGGCCTGGAATACATGGGGAGTTAGTAGTGGGATAGAGGTGGGATAGTATGAGAGAGTTCTATGGGATCTCTTAGGGAGAGGTTGGAGCTAGAGGTTCGAGAATATGAGGGGTCCTGCTGGGGGTGGAGACAAATGCTGTGAGGGTCTGGTGTGTAGAAGGTGTGGAAGGCTTGGCGAGAGGTGGACACCCTTCCTATTACTGTTCCTGGGACCTTTGTGTCTGCTTGTCCCTAAAGTGTATACCCCCTTCTGTTGACAGACCCTGGATAAAAAGGCCCTAGGTGACATCTCTGTACCCATAGAGGTGGCTGAAGGTCTGCTGCAGGTTCTCAGTAATCGGTTTGAGGGCAGCACCCTCAGTGACCTGCTTAACTCTAAAGTCTACACTAAGTATGGGCTGCGACCTGATGAACTAGGCAGCTCGTCTTCTTCACGAAGTCACTCCTGTACCCCAGATCCAGAAGAGGAGTCTAAGTTGGAAGCCAACTTCTCAGAGGAAGAGACTGAGTCCCCCAAAGCAAAGGCTGAGCCCGCTGAGGCAGAGCCTGTCAAGGGAAAAACTGAGCCCACCATTGCACAGAGTGACTCACAGTTGTTTAACCAGCTTCTGGTGACTGAAGGGATGGCTTTGCCCCCCGAGGTGAAGGAGGAAGCCAGTGGTGAGTCAGAAGCTTGGAGGGGATGGCAAAGAAGTTGCAACAAGTCCTGGGTGGTCCCCAGAGAAGTGGGTAGTCAGGGTGGAGGGAAAGCCGTGAAGTAAGATCACATTTACACAGGAAAATGCTTTGGAGGCATGCATCCATCTTCCTTCCTTTGGCCTTGATTGTATTCAATCAGTTGTGGCTTCCATTCTTCAGTGTCCCTGGAAAAAGAGGGCCCATTTTTTTAGAGTATTTTTATCTTTGTTGTTTGACTATTAAATCCTTTACATAGAAATGGAAAAGTGTTTAATTCAAGTTACAGTAATGAATAATGTATTAAAATGTCAGTAGGTAACTGGGCTTGACCTTTAAGGACTTCCAAATTGGAGGTGCCACAATTTTCTTAAGCTACCGTCTTTCCCTCATCAATTTCAGGGTTGACTAGAGTCTTGCGGGGTCCGGGTCCACGCAGCTCTCTGGATCAGCATGTGGCAGCCATCATGAACTCTGTTCAGAAATCCAGCATGGACACAAACATGCAGCTTTCCGGGCTGTATGCCCTTGCTCAGGCTGTGGAGGAGGTCACCGAGCGGGACCACCCTCTGGTCCGTCCGGACAGATCCTTGAGGTTGGAATGGTGGGGAGGGAGGAGGTTTTGGTTTAAGCTGTGAGAGGGGGAAGAGGGTAGAAGAGGAGGGAAGGAGCTATAAGATCAAGAATGAGAAAGGCTAGGAGTGCAGGAAGAAGGGTCAGCCTGAGGAGCAGCAGAGCAGGAGGGTAGAATGTTGTCATGGCTGATATTCTTGGAACACTTATTCTCTGCTTGGCTCTGTGCTTAAATTTTATGTGCATTCTCCCATTAAATCCTCCTATCACCTGAGGAAGAGGTCCTCCTGTTCCTGTCCCATAGTATGGGTGAGAAAACAGGCTTTGAGAATTTAACTAACTTGCCCAGAGTTTGACAGAAAGCAGAGTGAGGATTCAAACCCAGGTCCTTTTGGCTCTGGAACTTGAGTTTTGTTGTTTTTTTCTTTTCTTTTCTTTTCCCTTTCTTCCTCTCTCTCTACTTTCTACCTTAAAAGTTTTTTTTTTTTTTTACTACTCCTTAATTATATAAATAATATACAAATACATTTTCATTTTAAAAGATCTGAAGAATATGAAAGAACACAGAGTGAAAAGCTAAAGTCCTTTTTCACCACTGTCAGTCTGGCGTATATCCTTCAGACCTCTAGATTTACATTTATTCATATGTTTATTAGTGATATAGAGCATTTTCTGAATTTGTATTTTAATATATGTAGTCACACTCTATGTGTTTCTGCAACTTTCTCCCACACAGAATGTCTAAGAAGGCTCTCCATATCAGTCTATATAGAGTTGCCTCATTATTTTCACTGCTGCCTAAGACCCTGCCATATGATCATGTCCAAGTTCAAATGCAGAGTTCTAATGGGAACTGTTTTCCTTCATGCTTGCTAACACTGGATAATACCATTTTTAAAAATCTATCAGATTGGCAAAATTTTAAATGATTGGTATCTCCTAGTTTTAATTTCTTAGTTCTAATGAATTTAGGTATATTTGCATGCTTTTGTTGTGTTCCTTCTATATTCTGTTCTTACCCTTTGCCCACTTTTTTTATTGGGTCTGTATCTTTTACTTACTGATTTATAGACATTCTGGATATTAATCTGTTACTTATATTTCAAACATTCTGCTTGCCTTTTCTTTCAAAATTATATTAACTTTTCGGAGTATAAAATAATACATGCTCACTGTAAAAAATTAGAAAAATATGAGGGTAAAAAGCATCTGAAAACCCTTTATGCAGAGATAGTTACTGTTAACATTTTGATAAACATCCTTACTTATATTTCTATATCAATTTACATGTACTGCCTATGTGTATTAATTAACTTGTTTATAAGAAATCATGACACAGAAGTGGATGTGTATTTCAAGCGTATTTATTTGGTTCACATTGTAGGTCATCATAAAACTCATAAAAAAGACAGATAAAAACAAAACTTTCCCAGTACCTGCATTTGCCTTCTTTCCCAGAATTTCTCCTTTTGTGTTCCTTTCCTATAATAGTTCCTAGGCTACTCCCTCAGTATACATCTCTGTGAAGAAAGATGTCAATCCTGGCTTTTTTCCTTGTGTGATGCTCACTGTGATCTAAGGACTCTGGAGGGACCTCTGCCTGTCCCTTCCCTTACCGTGAGCATTTGCGCTGGACCCGTTTTCTAACTTAACGTTGCTTTCTCATAACTTTGTGGATAGTGTCTTCTCATTGTGCTCACGTTTTAGATTTTAATATTGCTGTATTTCTTCAACTTTTTAATGACTTCTAGGTTTTGTGTCTATCTTAAGAGGATCTATCCTATTCCAGAATTATAAAAATATTTTCCTGTATTTTCTAAAAATATCTGTGACTTTGTTTTCTATATTTTCAAACCTGTTTGTAGTTTATTTTTACAAATAGAGTGAGGCAGAGTTCCAGCTTTAATTTTTTCAGATAGATAAGCAAGTGTTTCAGTGTCACCTTTCCATGGTCCTTCCTCTCTTCACTGGCTGAGGTGCCGCCCATAACTCTCCTTCCCATCTATTCATCTATTTGGCTGCCCTGTATGATTTCCAGAGTTTTAATAAGTTTACATTTATATTTTGATAACTAGTATACAAGTCTGCCATTTTTCCCCCCAAACATTTCTTAACTATTTTTACATATTTTCTCTTCCTGTGCCTGAATCTGTGTCATGTTTATTTTTAAACTTTTATGCATTTATGATGAGAATTACATTGACTTTATAGACTTACTTGAAAAGATGAGCCAGAGCTCATCACCCCTTTGCTCTGTTCTCTCCTTTATGAAATGAGGAGCCAGAGGCAGTTAGAGGAGTGGGAATCAGGAGTGAGAGGAAGGCAAAGAGAGCAGGTTGGAAAGGATGGGGGTGATGGACTGGATCTGGATGGATAGGGTTGGGCAGGGAGTCAGGCATGACTCTTAGGATGGAGAACTCCAGTATCCCTCTTCTCTCAGAGAGAAACTCGTGAAGATGCTGGTGGAGCTGCTGACCAACCAGGTGGGAGAGAAGATGGTGGTTGTGCTGGCCCTGCGCCTCCTCTACCTGCTCATGACCAAACACGAGTGGCGCCCACTTTTTGCCAGGGAGGGTGGCATCTACGCAGTGCTGGTTTGCATGCACGAATATAAGACTTCCGTCCTGGTGCAGCAGGCAGGGCTGGCGGTGAGTGGACTGGGCCTAGCAGTAAGTGGGCGAGAGGGGCAGGTCGGGGGACTGCTGATCTTTTTTCTTTTTAATTGTTTAATTTATTGCGGTGACATTGATTAGTAAAAATTACAAAGGTCCCAGGTATATAATTCTACAATACATCGTCTATGTGTTGCGTTATGTATTCATCACCCAGAGTCAGTTCTTTTTCTATCACCATATGTTTGAGAACCTGTCCCTTCTCCCCCACCCTCCTCCCTCCATACCCTCAGATAACCACTAACCACTAAACTATTGATTGTGTCCATGAGTTTTTGCTTCTTGTTGCTTTCAGCTTTGTGTTCCATATATGAGTGAAATCATATGGTCCTTGGTTTTTTCTGTCTGGCTTATTTCACTCTGCATGACGGTCTCAAGGTCAACCCCTGTTGTCATAAATGGTCCCATTTTATCTTTTCTTATGACTGAGTAATATTCCATTGTGTATATGTACCACAGCTTCTTTAGCCAGTCGTCTGTCAAAGGACACCTTGGCTGTTTCCATGATTTGGCCACTGAATAGTGCTGTGATGAACATTGGGGTACATATATCTTTGTGGACTAAGGTTTTCAAATTTTGGGAGTAGATACCCAGAAGTGGGATTGCCAGGTCGTATGGTAACTCTGTTCTTCATTTTTTGAGGAACCTCCATACTGCTCTCCATAATGGTTGTACCAATTTGGGACTGCTGATCTTGAGGAGGTACCAGGGAGGAGACCTTTAGATAGAAAGTTGCAGATGGATTTAAGTGTTCCAGCTGGACAGTCTTGGGGATTGAGCATGTGTTCAGAGAAAGGGAGAAGGATGTTTTTAAGAATGTCTCCAGGTTTAAAATTGAGCAGCGGGTGGATGAGGTGGCCATTTACTAAGTGGGAAAATTTTGGAGGAGGAAGAAGTGTGGGGAGAAGGTCAAGAGTTGAGTTTTTAGGTTTGTCATAGTTTCCATGTCTTTTTAGTTACAGTTAGGTGTTTGGTTACAGACTAATTTTCTAGATGTGACAAAGTAGTTTTTTAACCTTTGATATAAGTAGTACCCTTACATAAAAACTGCCCCCTCCTCAAAGGTAGGGGAAACAAAGCCAGCATTGCCATTGCCTTGCCATGCTGAGTCCAAAGAATGGGGGAGGGAGGCCCTCGTCCAGGGAGTTTAAGAGAATTGACTACTTCAGACAGAAGTGCTGGCAGGTAGGAGGTGTGGGCAGGGTGTGCTCTGTATAGCCTGAGGGTCCTTGAGGGGGACAGGTAGGCCTTAGTTCTGAGAATGGATTCCAGGAGGATAAGGGCAACAGCGTGGACAGGAGCACGTGTCCTCTTAGAACAGGCTGTCCCAGGAGGCTCTTTCCTATATGGCCTATTGGGTGCTGCTGTTCCTCCCTGGAGCAGCCAAGCATTCATAGTCCAGGCCATGTCTGCTTGAGGAAGTCCCCATTCCTTTCAAAGTGCATAATCAAAATATAGCATTTGCCTCTTGCCCTGTAGCAAAATTGCATAATTTTGTTTATAACTAAGATCTACAGAATTCGGCTAATTGGGGGAGAGTGGGGTAGCCAAAGGGAGAAAGCCTCATGAGGTGGCATTTGCTTGCAGGATCTAGGCCTCATAAGGAGGGTTATCCTGAGAATTACTTCTCACTCCTAGCATGTATCTTCTCAGGAGTCAACCCTTTCACCAAGAGAGATATTCTCCACTCCAGTGGTATAGTGTTCATCTTAATTTATTTTTTCCTGTGGTACTAGCAAACAATTTCAACCACTCTGCCCATGAGACAACTCAAGTAGCCTTGTTGAGGAGGGCTGGATACTGGCTTTGGAGGCCAGGGGACACAGGTTTGGGAGTGTTGGCACATAGGTGGTAACTGAAGCTGTGGAAGTAAACAGTGTTGCCTAGGGAGGGAGCGCAGAGTGAGAAGAGAAGGGGGACAAAGAACTTCCATGTTTAAGGACAAGCAGAGGAGCTCCAGAAAGGGAGAATGACCAGGAGGACATGAAGTTACAGAGCTCAAGGGAAGAAGGGTTTTGCAAAGGGAGGAGGGGTCAAGCAAGAAGAGAGACAACTTCAAGGACAGCGCTGAAGACAGCCAGACGCAATGAAAGGACCCCATCCTGAGAGAAAGCTACAGGAGCGGGTGGCTGTCCCACTGGGTCAGCCTTCATGCTGGCAGAGACAAGTTGTGGACTGATAGTACTACCATCGAGCCTTAGATTTTTTTGTTTGCTTTGTTTTGTTTTGTTCTTTTCTTTTTTGTTATTTAGTATTTGCTGTCCCATCACTGTCTCTCCTATTTCCATCTCTTGCTTGACCTCTTTGGGAGCAGCTCAGCTTCTCAAAAGCTTGAGGTTTAGAATGATGGCCTGGGGGAGTTCCCTGATGGTGTAGTGGCTTAAGGCTTTGGCGTTGGCGCTGTCAGCGCTGCGGCCTGGGTTCAATTCCCGGTCAGGGAGCTACCCACATACCAAAAAGCAAAAAAAAAAAAAAAAAAAAATAGAATGATGGCCTGGCTCTCCCCTTCCTCTACCTGGTGACTCTGCCCCCTACTGACTGCTTCCACGTCCACCTTGCAGGCATTGAAGATGCTGGCCATTGCCAGCTCCTCAGAGAGCCCCACTTTTGTTACTGGCCGAGAGTCTGTCCATCCCTTGTTTGATGCCCAGATGACCAGAGAGATCTTCGCCAGCATCGACTCAGCCACCCGCCCAGGCTCTGAGAGCCTGCTCCTGGCTGTCCCTGCAGCTGTGACCCTGATGCTGAACACTGAGGGGTCAGGGCATCACCCTCCAAACTTCAAACTCCTGCTGAGCCCCAAGCCCCACTCCTCCTCTCTCTGCCCAAGTCTGAAGTGCTCCACAGGAATTCCACTCATGTTGTTACCTCTGGGTGAAACACTGGTGGCCTTCCCTGACTGTCACTGGAGGAGAGGCCAAGTGGTTGGGGGTAGGGGACTCCCAGAAGACAGACACCCGGACCTTCCTTTGGGGGGTTGGGAGGAGTAACCTGAGGTCGGGGACCCCAGAACACTTCCCTCCCCAGCTGCAGGGATTCTCCTCTGTGCTGTGCTTGTTTCCTGTTTCCAATGTATTCACTCTCTGTCACTTTCTTCCTGGATCACCTCCCTCCTCCCAGGTGCTCCTCTGCAGTGAGAAATGGCCTGCTCCTGCTCAACCTGCTTTTGTGCAACCACCACACCCTGGGAGATCAGATTATAACCCGAGAGCTGAGAGACACCTTGTTTAGGCACTCAGGGATAGCACTGGGGACAGAACCCATGCCTACCACACGTACCATCCTCATGATGCTTCTCAATCGCTACTCAGAGCCGCCAGATGTTCCTGAGCACACAGGTACCATGGTGGAGGGGGTGGTTCTGCTGAGGAATCAGACAGTGCCGCCTTGTGGCCAGGAAAGCTACACTCGATATCCTCATAAGTTATTGGAAGGATACGATGAACCTTCAGGAAATGAGGGAGGGTTTTGGTGCTCAAGTTAGGTCTTAAGTAGAACTTCCTGACCCAGAGGAGAGGGAGACTCTAGAATAGGGCAAGGAAATTGTTACCTCTGGCTAGCTTTAAGATACAAGACTTGCTATCTGTCTGGTCTGGGTTTGGTCCAGTCTTACTTGACATGGAAAAGTTGGTTGAAATGACTTCCAGAGGGGCTTTCTTTAGAGGAATTATAACTTAAAGTACAGAAAGCTTTTGAGTAGAAACATGAAATATTGATGTCATGGGGAAGAAACCATTTGTGTTTAACAAGTGAAAACCTGGAGTGTGGGGGGAAATTGAAATAAGCAATCCTTGTCTTTTAGTCTATATATCTAAAGCCCCATGCTAGGTAGCCCACAGATGTAATTATAACAGCTAATATTTACTGGCTTATGTAATAGCATAGCTAATATTTAATGATATAATGTAATCGTATGAGCATAAGAGATTAAAAAATGTATAAACTTGACAGTGTTTGCCATACTAGACTTTTTTTCAGATGTAGCTAGGCATGTTTTGGGGGCCAGAAAAGGAAATCCCTAGGTTTCATAGAAATTGCAGATAGCCTCCAAATGGGAGGAAAATTTGGGGGTGATTTTTCAGGAACTGCCCTTTTCTTGGTTTGACCAACTTGTATGACTCCTCTTTATGTGTGTTTTCTCCTCCTGTGTGTCTGGGCAGCAACACTGGAGACCCCTGTTGCCCAGGGCCAGGATGGGTCCCCTGAGCTGCTGATCCGGTCCCTGGTAAGGGGCCCATCTGCAGACCTCCTCCTGGACTTGGAGCGTGTGCTGTGCCGTGAGGGCGGCCCTGGGGGCGCCGTGAGGCCCCTCCTCAAGCGCCTCCAGCAGGAGACCCAGCCCTTTCTCCTGTTGCTGCGGACTCTGGATGCCCCTGGGCCCAACAAGAGTCTGCTGCTAACCTCACTGAGGTGAGGAGCCTGTTCAGGCACCCTTGCGTTGGAGACGAGGGGAGCTGGCAGACTGTAGGGACTTCATTTGTTTCCATCTTCTCACCAGGGTCATGACCCGGCTGCTGGATCACTCGGAGGCAATGGTCCTCCCCTGGCATGAGGTCTTGGAGCCCTGCCTCAGCTGCCTGAGTGGCCCCAACAGTGACTCTGAGGTACCAGAGCCCTGGCAAGGGGAGGGGAAGGAAAGGTAGCCTTTGGGGCACCAGCTACCTCTGGAGGCCACAGCATAGCCTTTCTGGATGGGTCTAGACACTGGGAGGGGTGGGTAAGAAGAAGGCCAGTGTCATCTAAGAATCTCCACAACTGAGATCTTTGAAATACAGGCACACCTCAGAGATATTGTGGGTTTGGTTCCAGACCACTGCACTAAAGGGAATATCACAGTAAAGTGAGTTGTCATCTTTTTGCTGGTGGAGGGTCTTGTCTTCAATTTGTAAAAAAATGGCAACATCTATGAAGCACAATAAAGTGAAGCACAATAATATGAGATCTGCCTGTAGAAACCTTTTGGCTGTACCTGGATTTTAGAAGTCCATTCAGTGATCTGGACATTCCTTACTCTCCACCCTTCACAGTTTACGTATGCTTTATGAGTGAGGCTCAGGCACTGGGGTTGGCTCTTGAGGAAGCTTGGCCCCTGCAGGAAGAAGCCTGGGAAGCTGAGCCCTGCTCTAGTCAACTCACTCAGGAATCCCAGCACCCCAGTTTTCTCTTCCAACCTGTCTTTGGTGCTCTCCTTTCCCTGGGTTTCTCCAGACCCTCAGCTACCATATTCCCTTTACTATTACTAAACCCACCTCTCAGCCCTTAGGTGGTCTGCCCCTGTTTCCCATCCGTTAACCTCTGTGGCTCCGGGCTCAGATTGTGCAGGAGCTGCTCTGCTTTCTGCATCGCTTGGCCTCAATGCACAAGGATTACGCAGTGGTGCTCTGCTGCCTGGGAGCCAAAGAGGCCCTTTCCAAAGTCCTGGACAGGCACTCGGCTCAGCTCCTGCTGGCCTGCGAGCTTCGGGACCTGGTGACGGAGTGTGAAAAACATGCCCAGCTCTATAGTAGTCTCACCTCCAGCATCCTGGCTGGTTGCATTCAGGTAAGGAGGCTCGTGGGTGCAGAGCTAAGGGAGACTAAGCCAGGAACAGGGGAGGGGAGTTCAGTGTGTGTCCCCACTTGGTATCCCAGTTTGGCATGAGGGGTAGCATATCTGGGGTACCTGTTTCCCAGCATTTACCCCACATGGTTCTGTTCTGCCAAACTTTAGGAAAAAATGGGTTGAGTGTTCTGTTGCTCCTTGACACTCTCCATATACATCTATGGGTATTTCTCTGTGTTTCCCCCTCCCCCTTTCCTCTCCTTTTCTCTCTGATGTTCCGACTGCAGATGGTCCTGGGCCAGATCGAAGACCACAGACGAACCCACCAACCCATCAATATCCCCTTCTTTGACGTGTTCCTCAGGCATCTTTGCCAGGGTTCGTGCCCTGTCTGCTTTTTCCTGGCTCCCACCCCAGCATCTGTTCCCCCCTTCGCCCTCCCTAGTCCCTTTCATTTTTTTCTCTCTCAACTAACCAGGCTGCTTGCCCCACTTCCCACTTGTCCCCAGGCTCCAGTGTAGAAGTGAAGGAGGACAAGTGCTGGGAGAAGGTGGAGGTGTCCTCCAACCCACACCGGGCCAGCAAGCTGACAGACCACAACCCCAAGACCTACTGGGAGTCCAACGGCAGCACCGGCTCCCACTCCATCACCTTGCACATGCACCGTGGTGTTCTTATTAGGTGTGAACACACCCCCACACACAGCCCCATCTGAAACTACTGAGGAACATACTCAAATGTGTGCAGTGAGTAGAGACACACATAGTAGACCTGCCTTCCCTATGCTAGGTATAGACTCCCCTCACTCCCTGAGCCTGGTGACCTGCTCCCCTTCCCCCCACCCATAGGTATAGATGCTACTCCCTGTGCTTGGTGTTGAGGGAGATCAACAACTCACTTATCCACTCTTCCTGTGGGCATTTGTTTAATGTGTACTCGGTACCAGGCACTCTGCCAGGGTCTTCAACTATAAGGACAATAAGATTTGGGGCCTGTCTTCAGGGAACTTGCAGTCTGGCTAAGGACCCAGGCTGTAAAATGGATAAGAACATAGAGTAAGAAACAGAATTGTGATTGACATGTGCACTGGATCTTGAGACCACCTGAGAGGTCAGAAAAGGCTTCCTTCCAGAGGAGGGATCAGGAGTTCCCTGATGGTGTAGTGGCTTAAGGCTTTGGCACTGGCGCTGTCAGCACTGCGGCCTGGGTTCGATTCCCAGCCAGGGAACTACCCACATACCAAAAAGAAAAAAAAAAAAAAACAGAGGAGGGATCGACTGAGCTGAGTTTTGAAGTAGAAAATAGTGAGATAAAGAGAGGGCAATGGATATTCTAGGTAGAGGGACTGCACATGTGCAAAATGGAAGTAAGAAACAGTGACGTATTTGGGGGAAGCTTAAGTAAATGTGTCTGGCCAGAATGAAGGGTGTGTGTAGTGAAATAACAGGCAATGAAGCCAGAAAAGTAAGTTGAGCCAGGTCACAGAGTTTTGTGAGCTAAGAAGTTTGAGCTCTATTCTGAAGCTTGGGGAGGCATTGAAAGATTTTAAGAAAGGAAGAGACAAAGCTCGATTTTATATTTAGAAAACTCACTCCGGCCATTGTGGGAGTTTGGATTGGATGCCAGAAGAGAAAGTTGAAAGGTTTATGCAGGGGTCTAGTTGAGAAATGATGTCTGTGCTCAGTCAGGCACAGTGGGTGGGAACAGCCAGAAAGTGATGGAGTGGGAGATCATACAAGGTGGATTCTGCAGGACTCGTCATTGACTCGGTGAGAGAAGTCACAGGGACAGTGTTCTGGTTTGAGTACTGGGTGGGTGGCAGTTTTCTTCCCCAAGAGAAGTTGGAAGAGGAGCAGGTTTCTGTGGGTAGGTGACCCTTGCATTTGGGCATGTTGACTTTGAGGTGCCCGTGGGGCCCGACACAGAAATATCTGTTAGATACATAGCACGAAAGCTCAGGAGAGTGGTCCAAAGAAGAGATGTGCATTTGGAGTCATTAGGGTGTTATTATCTGGTTGACAGTACAGGTTTAAATGAAGTCACTTGAGGGGAAGATAAAGGCAAGAGCAGAGGGTTTGGGGAAGACACTTAAGCAGAGGGACAGGAGTGAGGAGGACATGGTGGGTTGAAGTCATTTTGAACGAAGATCAAGGTCTCGGTTCTGACTGATTCCTTTCTCCTCTCCCAGGCAGCTGACTCTGCTAGTGGCCAGTGAGGACTCAAGTTACATGCCGGCCCGGGTGGTGGTGTTTGGAGGTGACAGCACCAGCTGCATCAGCACTGAGCTCAACACGGTGGGGACCCTGGTGTCCACTCTGCTTCACTTTACTCACCACCCTTCTGTTTGTCCCAGGGCCTTCTCAGAAGGACCCAGTCCCAGGGGGAATTCCCATATCCCTTCGTCCTGGACATGCACTGCCTTGTAAGCAGTGAGACTGGAATTTGGAGTGTGGAGCCCCATAGATCTCCAGATTCAGTGCAGGAGCAGTGGTGGCACCAGCACAAACTTGGCTGCTGTCAACATTCCTTCTGACCCCACTTCTAAATGTGACAGCTCTCTCTCTCCCTCTTCTCCCCTGCCCCACCAGGTGAACGTGGTGCCCTCCGCCAGCCGGGTGACCCTCCTGGAGAACCTGAACCGCTTCTGGCCCGTCATCCAGATCCGCATAAAACGTTGCCAGCAGGTATAGCGAGGGAAGAGGTCGGGGCTGGGGATCAGGAGAAAGCACAGCTTCCCCACGGTGACTGAGTTCTCTAGCATTTGGGGGTCAGGCTCAGGCTAGGGTTCCTCCTTGGTCTGCTTGTGGGTGAGCCAGAATGTACTGCGTTCCAGAGATGTGGGACTGTCTTGAGTAGTGCTTGGTGGCTGAGTGGCTTAGGTCATTGGTAAGTGTGTTTGTGTGTGTGTGTATGACAGGGTGGCATCGACACCCGGGTTCGGGGTGTGGAGGTCCTGGGCCCCAAGCCCACTTTCTGGCCACTGTTTCGAGAGCAGCTGTGTCGCCGTACATGTCTCTTCTACACGATTTGGGCGCAAGCCTGGAGCCAGGACATAGCAGAGGACCGCAGACGCCTCCTCCAGCTCTGTCCCAGGTGGGCAGGCCAGGGGTGGGCAGGGTTGAAGGCAGAAGGGGAGGTAGTTAAAGGAGCAGGACACTGTGAAGGAGATACTCCTTCTGTGAGAGTCTGAAAAGTAAAGCGGTGGCCAGGACGTGAGGGGAAAGAACGTAAGTGAGAAGTATGTGCTGCTAGGGGAGAGCCCTGAGAGGGACTGAGTGTGGGGCAACTGGGAGTTGACTGCTCTCTGGTGGAGACCTCAAGGGAATCTGTGCCTTTAATATTTGACCACGCACCGTTTATTCCCAGACTGAACAGGGTTTTGCGCCATGAGCAGAATTTTGCTGATCGCTTCCTGCCTGATGACGAGGCCGCTCAAGCGCTGGGCAAGACGTGCTGGGAGGCCCTGGTCAGCCCCCTGGTGCAGAACATCACCTCCCCTGGTAACCATCCCGACCCCTGGCCCCACTAACCAGCTCCTGTCATTATCCCCAGGGACCGCCTGAGTTAATGCTCTTGGTTCTCTTGGTTCCAGTCTTTATCCCTGAGGGCCTGTCACCTCAGTGTTCCTTTCCTTCCTGCCCCAGGGACTGCTCCCTGAGACTCTGGTATTTGAATCTTCCCCTCCACCCCACCCCCAACCTGTTACCATATGCAGACTCCAGCTGAAGCGAACCTTGGTAAGGGGAGGACTAAGGGCCCTGCTGCCCCACAAAGCGTTTTGTACAATTGCTCCTTCTCCATCCTCCCCCTGGGCTATCTGTTACCCCTTCCCATGGAGAACTGTTCCTGACCTGTCTTCTTTTAGATGAGGAAGGTGTGAGCTCCCTGGGATGGCTGCTGGGTCAGTACTTAGAGCAGAGAGAGAGCTCTTGGAACCCCCTGAGCCGAGCAGCATCCTTTGCATCTCGAGTTCGTCGCCTTTGCCACTTGCTGGTACATGTGGAGCCTCCTCCTGGGCTTTCTCCTGAGCCATCCTCTGGACTGGGTGAGCTAAAATTCAGGGCAGTGGTGATATGTGGCTCCTCCCCTCCTGGATTTTTCTCTTCCATGCTGCTTTGCTATGGGCATTTCCAGTACCCAAGACCCCAGGACTCACCCAGGGGCCAAGATGAAACCCCTTCATTTGCCCTCTGTCTCCACAGTCAACAAGAACAGTAAGGGTCGGGATCGGAGCCCTGGGCCTTCGCCGGTTCTTCCAAGCAGCAGCATGAGGAACCTAACGCAATGCTGGCTGAGTGTGGTGCAGGAGCAGGTAGGTGGGCAGAAGGAAGCTGAACTCTGGGGGTGGGGTGGGGGGCTGGTCTGCTGGGCTGTTTGCATGCTGGGACTTTCTTTCATTTCTTGCCCTTTCTCCTCAGGTCAGCAGGTTCCTGGCTGCAGCGTGGAGGACCCCAGACTTTGTGCCTCGTTACTGTACCCTCTACGAGCACTTGCAGGGAGCAGGTTCAGAGCTCTTTGGGCCGCGGGCGGCCTTCACGCTGGCCCTACGCAATGGCTTCTCGGGCGCCTTGCTGCAGCAGTCCTTCCTCACCGCCGCACACGTGAGTACCAGCAGCCAGTCTCCCAGTAAGCGGCTGTAAGCTCATGCCCAAGGCTCATCTCTCTCTGCTCTTTATCCTTCCACTCCCCTCTCTCCTCCTCCACTCCCTCTTCGTGGTTCACTGGTGCCCTTTCCATTGCCCCAGATGAGTGAGCAGTTTGCCAGGCACATCGACCAGCAGATCCAGGGCCGCCTAATTGGTGGGGCCCCTGGAGTGGAAATGCTGGGGCAGCTTCAGCGGCACCTGGAGCCCATCATGGTCCTTTCTGGCCTAGAGCTGGCCACTACTTTTGAGCACTTCTACCAGTGAGTGCAGATCGGGAGAGGTAGGGAACGGGAGACCTAGAGTTTCGGGAGGGTGAAGATTTGAGTCTTAAAGAGAAGATGAGGGAGGAGGTGGGCTGTGGCGGGGTAAAGATTAAGATCCAGAGATGGCCATGGTATTAGTGGAAAGAGGGTAGGAAGGAAGGGGTGAGGTGGGGCCCGTCACTCAGGCCAGCTGCCAGAGAGACCTGGGTTTTGGAGTGGGAGGCTGGGCCATGCCGAGTGCCCACACTGAGGCTTGGCCTGGGCTGTGTGCACTGCAGGCACTACATGGCGGACCGTCTCCTGAGCCTGGGCTCGAGCTGGCTGGAGGGGGCTGTGCTGGAGCAGATCGGTCTCTGTTTCCCCAACCGCCTGCCCCAACAGATGCTGCGGAGCCTGAGCACCTCCGAGGAGCTGCAGCGCCAGTTCCACCTCTTCCAGCTCCAGCGGCTTGACAAACTGCTCTTGGAGCAGGAGAATGAGGAAGAACAGGGCCTAGAAGAGGAGGAGGTAAGAGGAAGGGAAAAGAGTGGGAGACAAAGAGAGCAGGAGAAGATGAGACCAAAGAAGGGCGTCCAAGAACCCTTGAAATCCTTGTCTCTCAGGAGGAAGAGGAGGAAGAGGAGGCTGAAAAAGAGCTTTTTATTGAAGATCGAAGTCCAACAGTTTCTATATTGGTCCTGTCACCACGCTGCTGGCCGGTCTCCTCACTCTGCTACCTGTACCATCCCAGAAAGTGCCTTCCCACAGAATTCTGTGATTCCCTTGACCGCTTCTCCAGTTTCTACAGCCAGAGTGAGGAGATAGGGACAGGCAGTTGGAGATCGGGGTGAGATTTGGGGTGGCAAGAGAGGAAGAGGAGAGGACCTTTGGACAGGAATGTATAGATGTAAAGAAACATAGTCTCTAGGGACAATGTCTTCTAAGGAAGGCTAAAAAACTGTGGGTTAGGTATTCATTAATTTATCATTTCCTTCAACTTGGTATAGATTTATTCTATTTTTATTTTTCTAACTTCACATTGCATGCTTAATCTTTTCAGACTTCTTTCCAAATAAAAGTATTTCAGGCTATTTATTTCCCTCTTAATATTGCTTTAACTGCATTCTGTTAGATTGTGGGGTTTGTCTTTTTAGATTTTTTTTATTGATGCATAATCAGTGTTCAGTAAGTACACAAATCTTAATTATGACTTGATGAATCTTATACCCATATGCACTCTCATAACCACCCCCCAGATCAAGGTGTGGAATACTTCCAGCACCTCCAAGGTCTTCCTTCTTCATGTCCCCTTTCTAGTCAGTATCTTCTTCTAAAAGAAACTATTATTCTTCCCTTTGTCACCATAGATTTTTGCCTATATTTGAACATCATGTAAATGGAATCATAGAGCATGCATTTCTCTGTGTCTGATTTCCTTCCCTCAGTGTCTATGGGAGTGACCCAGGTTGTCAGTTGTATCATTACTCTGTTCTTTTGTATTGCTGAGTCATATTCTGTTGTAGGCTATATTTACCCTTTCTGCTGCTGATGGACATTTGGGATATGGAATAAGTTTTTATTATGTATTTTTATTACTGTTTAGTTCAAAGAATTTTCTTATTTGCATTATTATTTTCTCTTTGATTTATTAATTTTATAGAAGTAGATTTAAAATTTTTCAAGCAAATTTGTTTTATTTGTTTAGTTATCTTTTTGTTTTAGATTTCAACCTTCATTCCATGGTGGCCAAAGAATATGGTTCCTATAATTCTGAGTCTTTGCAATTTATTGAGACTTCCTTTATGGCCACGTAGATGATCAAATTTTATAAGTGTCTGTACATTATTAAAAAGATTGTATATTTTTCAACTATTGGATACAAGATTCTACATATTTCACTAAATAGACCTTGTTAATTACAGTGTTCAAATCTTCTGTAACATTATTTATTTTTGTTTGCTTGATCTATTATTGAGAATGGTGTGCTAAAATCTACCTTTATGATAGTGAATTTTTAAACTTCTAATTACATTTTTTAATATATTTTTGAATATTATTACAAACAATTTTAAAATCATTTCAGGTGCTATCAATAGAACTTTTTGCAATGGTGTAAAGTTCTTTTCTGCTCTTTTCAGTATGGTAGTCATTTGTGGCTGTTGAGCACTTAAAATGTGACTAGTTTAACTGAGGAACTGAATATTTAATTTTATTTACTTTAATCACTTTAAATTTAAATAGCCACATGTGACTAGTGGCAACCACAATGGACTATGCAGGTTTAGAATCTTCATGGTTAATTAAACCTTATTATTATGAAACGACCTTCTTTCTAGTGAAACTCTTAAAGTCTATTTTTATCTGATAGTAATAATATACCAGCTATCTTTCTAGTTTACCTTTTTTTCTCTTTTTACTTTGTGTTTGGATTGATAATTCTTTTAGTTCTGTTTTATCGTGATAAAATATTAATAACAATATTTTCCATTTTAACAATGTTAAATGTGATGTAGTTATCTTTTTACTTAAATATTTTTATTTGGAAGTAATTTCCAGTTTATAGAAAAATTGTAAGACTAATACAAAGAACACCCATATGCTCTAACCATGTTTACCTTTTGTTGACGTTTTGCCCATTTTGTTTTTACGGTTTGCTCTTTGTGTATATATGCATATATATAAATGTGTGTGCGTGTATATATACAAATGTGTATATGTGTGTGTATATTACACACACACACACACACACACACACACACAGTTATTTTCCCTGAACCATTGAGAATGAATTACATATATGTTGGCCCATTGCCCTTAAATACTTTAATACATATTTCCTAAGAATAAATGTATTTTCTTACATAACCACAATTCATTTATCAATTTCAAAAACTTAACATCGGTATAATACTTTAATCTACTTTGCATATTCTAGTTTTGTTAATTTACTCCATAATGTCTTCTCTTTCTATCTTTTTTCTTTTCTTTTTTTTTTATCCAGGACAAGATCCAGTCTAGGATCACGCATTATGTTTAATTGTCATATTTCTAGTCTTTTTAAATCAGGAACTATTTCTCAGCCTTTGTCTTTTATGACATTGATTATATTGGAGGATACAGTCCTTTTAAAGATTTTCTATTTAGAAAATCTTTAAAAGGACTGTATCCTCCAATATCATTTTAAATTTGTATGATATTTCCTCATGATTAGATTCAGGTTATGCATTCCTGGCCAGAATACTAAGTAGGTGACGTTATGTGCTTCTCGAGGTATTACATTTGGAAGCACTCAGTTTCCACCTACTCTTTTGTGATGTTAGTTTTGACAACCAGGTCAAGAGGTTGTTTGATTTCTCCACTGTATAGTCAATATTTTTCCCTTGCTACTATTAATAAGCAGTCTGTCAGGGGAGATACTTTAAAACCATGCTAATATTCTACTGTCATCAGATTTCTCCTCAGTATCAATTTACTTCTAACTTTGCCATATGCTCATATTTTAGGCATGTGTCTTCTAAATACCTAGTATTTGTTTTGTATTCAGCCTAACAACCTCTCTTTTTTAGTTGTCAGTTTTAACTTACTTTTAATTACTATTCATAAGGTTATATTTGGCTTTTATTTCTATCCCCTTATTTTGTGTTTTAGTTTACCCTTCTTATATTTTAAATTTTTAGTTACTTCATAGACACTGTGTGTGTGTGTGTGTGTGTGTGTGTGTGTAACATGTACAGTTAAAAGAAGAAGAAATTGAATAACTTTGTAGATAGGATTCTGTGCTTTTAGGATTTTGTGCTTTTTTCCTTGTTCTTTTAGGTTTTTAAAAAATTCCTTTTTTGTTTCTCTCAGTTTTGGAAGTCATGCATTCTATTTCTATAGTTGATTACCTTTATATTTTTAACCTATGAGTATATGTTTAACTTGTTAATGATATCACTTCCCACCTTCCTGCACAATTAAAGGAGCATAGGAAATCTTAATTCCATCTCTAACTCCCATCTCTTGTTACTATTGTTCAGTATTATAGAATTATATATTTTTAGTCATTGTTACTATTGTTTTATTCAGTTGATGTTTATATTTATCATCATACCAGTTGCTTTAGTCACCATTCCTTTTGCATCTTGACTGTTCTTTTTGAATTCAGTTTTTTTCCCTGAAGTCCTGCCTAAGTCCTTTACAACTGCCAGCTCCTTAAGGAGGACAAAACTCAGGTCTCCCTGGTGTTTCTTCCATGGGGCCTGCCTGGTGCAGGGCTAGGCACAGGGTGGGATCCCAGATACCTGTGGCTTGCCAGGGAGGCAGTAGGGAGCAGGCTGAGCTCTGGATGCTTGACAAGGCTCCTCTGTGCTGAGGCTCTCCTCCCCACAGGCTAGAGGAGCAAACCTTAACCAATGGTATACCCTCGCCTGAACCCCTAATTTCCTATTATCCCTACTCTTTGTCTCTACCCTTCTTGAAACTTTCCCAGGTCAGAACCATCCAGTCCTGGACATGGGACCACATCGGCGACTGCAGTGGACGTGGCTGGGCAGGGCTGAGCTGCAATTTGGGGACCAGACCCTGCATGTGTCCACCGTGCAGATGTGGCTGCTGTTGAATTTCAATCAGACAGAGGTGCCTCAGCTCCTTGGCCTCTCTCTGTCTTCTCTTCCCCCTTGTCTGCCACTATTCTCCTAAACTCTGTTCCTCCTTCCATTCTTTCTTCCCTCTTGTTTTCCTTTCCCTTGACTATTTCCTTCTGACGGGCGCTGTTTTTCCTCACCAGGAGGTGTCAGTAGAAACCTTGCTGAAGAATTCTGACCTTGCCCCAGAGCTGCTGCGCCAGGCAGTTCTGCCTCTCACATCTGAGAAGGGCCCTTTGACCCTGCATGAGGGTCAGGACTTTCCACATGAGGGTAGGTCAATAGGTGTTGACCTGAGACTCTGCTCATAGAGGGTGGGGGTCTCAGGGTGGGGGGTAGTATAGTATGAAATGAGAATGGGGCTCCCCCCAACCCCTGCTTCGGGTACTGACTGGAAGTGTGTTCCAGGTGTGCTGCGGCTTCGTGAGCTTGGGCTCCGGCCCTGTGGGGAGGCCCTGTGGCTGATACCTCCCCAGGTGTACCTGAACATAGAGAAGGATGAGGGCCGAACCCTTGAACAGAAGAGGAATCTCTTGAGCTGTCTTCTTGTCCGTATTCTCAAAGCTCACGGGGAAAAGGGCCTCCACATTGATCAGCTGGTTTGTCTGGTAGGCAGAGAGGAGACCATGAAGTTAGGGGAGGGAGGGAGTTGTGCTTGGGGTTGGGGGTTGGAGCCAGGATTCACTATAAGGGAAGGTGAATTCTCTCAGTATGACACCTTGTAGGGTGACATTTCTGTGTGGGTTTTTCTATTCCCAACGGGGTAGTTAGACTGCAGGTAGAGACAAGACATGATTGTTTACTATGTGCTGGGCCCTAAATCTAAGAGGTTGCCTTATTAAGTAATTTAATTTGCACAACAATTCTATGAAATAAGGAGTGGTATTATTATTATTATCATCCTCATTTGACAGATTAGAAAAATGAGGCATGAGAGAGTTAGTAACTTATCCGTAGTCACGCAGCTTATAAGTGACAGAACTGGGCATTGAACCCAGGCAGACTGGCTCCTGTAGCTGAAGGTGGCCTGCCTGTTTTCTTTCCTCCCATCCAGGTGCTGGAGGCCTGGCAGAAGGGTCCAAATCCCCCTGGAAGCCTGGGCCACACTGTTGCTGGGGGCGTGGCCTGCACCAGCACAGATGTCCTGTCTTGCATCCTGCACCTCCTGGGCCAAGGCTATGTGGAACGGCGTGATGACCGGCCCCAGATCCTGATTTATGCCACCCCAGAGCCCATGGGGCCCTGCCGGGGTCAGGCAGAGGTCCCCTTTTGTGGCAGCCAGACCACTGAGACCTCCAAGACTAGGTAGCCATCCCCAGCCTCATTCCCCTGCTGGAAGGGCTCCAAACCAGTAGAGAGGAATGGGCTCCCTATGACAGATGGCATCACAGTAATTTGGGAGGAGCTATTGTGAGAAACACTTCATTTCTTTCTTTGTCTAACCCCATTTTCCCTGTCCTTGCAATTTTTCCCATTTTGATCATTCTCATTCCCCTTCCCAGTGCCGTCACCCACTTCTTTTCCTTTCTAATCAAGGGCCTTGCTGTCCCCCTCCCTCTAGAGCCAGCCCTTAGGTAAGGGACCCAGACATGTAAGCTCCTTTATACAAGGGCTGTCGGAAAAAATCCATCCATAAATGCCTCTATTTTTCATATTACATGGCTGAATACTTTTTGGACAACCCTTGTATCTCTCTCATTCTAAGCAAATATGAAATATTCTGCAATATATATTGAGTGCTAACTATGCACTCTGCTCAGTGAAATATACAAACTCTAGTTTTTGGGAAGGCTGTTCTACTGAGGATTTTGCCATAGGAGTCCATAATGAGCTGGCACCGCTACAGCTTTTTACATCAGTTCCAGTTGTTCCTGCACCACTTTGATGCCTGCTGTTTGCATTGGGTGTAAAGTGAACTCTCTAGGGTAATCTTTCTCCAGCTTTCACAAGCATAACATCACCTGTTAAAATGCATATCCAGATTCAGTACAGCTCATATGATATGTACGCTGCTGGTCCACAGACCACACTTTGAGTAGTAAGGCTGTGGACTACCCCTTCTCACCAGACATGCTGGTAGCATTTTGGGTGGAACCTACAGTGGGACTGTCCCATACACTGTAGGTCAGTTAGCATCCTGACCCCTGCCCACTAGATTCCTGTGCCCCTGATCATTACGACAGCCAGCCCCATCACCACACCTATAGGCGCTTCTGTGGAGGGCCCTTCTCTGACAGTAGGTTTGAGTGGTTCCCCTCAGGCTGGTTAAGCAAGCATGAGCAGGGGTGTGCAGGCAGGAGCTGGGGGGCAAGGTGGGGTTCAGTTAATAGGTTGGATAAGCAAGGCAGGCAGCCTGACTGTTGTCGCTTCTCTCCCCACAAGCCCAGAAGCTGTGGCCGCCCTGGCATCTCTTCAGTTGCCTGCAGGCCGCACCATGAGTCCCCGGGAGGTAGAGGGGTTGATGGAGCAGACGGTGCAGCAGGTGCAGGAGATGCTGAACCTAGAGCCAGATGTCGCTCAACACCTTTTGGCTCACTCTCACTGGGGTGCCGAACAGCTGCTGCAGAACTACAGTGATAATCCTGAGCCACTGCTGCTGGCCGCTGGGCTGTGCGTGCCCCAGGCCCAGGCCACCCCCGCACGCCCGGACCACTGTCCCGTCTGTGTCAGCCCCCTGGAGCCCGACGACGACTTGCCCTCTCTCTGCTGCTTGCACTACTGCTGCAAGGTGAGGTCCGCCAGCTTCTCTCTCACCCCTGGCTTTCTGCTGAAACAATTCCTTGGGAACCATTGATTCCAGTCCCAGTGCTGCCATTTCCTACCCTGGGCAATATTGGACAAATTTCTTAGTCCTTCTTAAATGAGTTTTGTCACCTGCCTTGATATTCTGAAAGGTGGTTGTTAGGATATACATACATTGGTGGATCCTGATGACCATACTATACCCCAAACCAATTAATTCAGAATCTCTGGAGGTCAAATCCAGGAATGTGGAGCTTTAAGAGCTCCTCAGATGATTGCACTGTTCAGCCAAGTTTGAGAACTGTTATATATACACACATGCATCTCTCTCTCTCTCTCACACACACACAGTATAATTAAGGCACTTTGCAAATGAAAAGTATTATTAAATTGGTGATAACAATAGTTTATGTTTTTAATCACCATTCAAGTCTCTCTCTCTCTCAGAACATCATCACTTTTTTAATATATACTCTCACTTAATACAAAAATAGCAAGAAATGTTATAAACCAGAAAATAGCACAAAAGTAGAAGGGAATTATGGGAAGGCAGGGCTTGCTGCTGTAAAGCTGAGGCCAAGAAGGCTGCAGGTCAGGTAGCGAGTATTTAGTCTTCTGCGGGAGGGAGGAGGGGGCTGAGTGTCTGTATTCCTTACCTCACAGCTCTAACAACTGGCGCTGAGCCCACACACATAATCCTAAGAGGGCGAGTGCCCTTCTTGCCCCGAATTCTAGCTTCTCCCACAGCACCTCTCATGGGTGGGTGATGCAGGCCACATGTATTGCATGCCTGTGTACCTTTTTCTCCTTCCCTTTTGCTTAGCTTCAAGTTACTCTTCTCACATAGGTGCCTATGCTCCCCCTTTTCCAGGTTCTTACTTATTTCCTTGACACTTGCATTTTTTCATTCAACTAATATTTGTCATGGACTTGCTATGTGCATAGCACTGGGTACTGAATGAAGGTCTGGGAAAGTCCAAGTGAGAAATGATCAGCGCTTATCCTACAGCAGCTGGTAGTGATAGGGACTCAGTCTGGGCCACTGTGCTATTTTACATGCATTATGAGATAGGTATTTTCACTACCCCCATTTTACAGACTGGAGGCACTGGGAGAAGAAGGAATTTGCCCAAGGTCAGGATTGATTTTGGTAGTCTCCCTACAGGGCCCTCCCTCCACTCTTGTGATAAGTGCAGTGGGGTCATGTTGTAGGAAGTGACTGGGGTTAGGGGTGGGCAGAGGGGCTTGTCGGGGACTTCCGACTGGGGAGGTCAGGGGAAGTCAGTCTGAGGAGGTGAGTATCTGGGGGAAGAGATGGCGGTCAGTGGGAGGAGCAAGTGTAAACACAGTGAACCCGTGGGACAGCAGTAGGAGAGGAGATTTGGGCAGTGAACAGGGGCCCAACTGGGTGGGGATTGGCAGGTAGTGGATTTTACTTTAGGGGAAGCCGTGGTGGGTGTTCAGCAGGAGGGTGATATGACCTGATTTACATTTTGAAAGGATTGCTTTGTGTGGAGAAAAGGCTTGGACAGAACAGAGCAGGGACACCTGTTCAGAGGCTGTTTTACAAAGAGGCAGGAGAAGGTGGTCGTTTGGCCTAGGGACAGCCAGAAGGGAGGAGTGGAGGGGTTGGGCTACATTTGGAGATAGAGCTGACAGGGTTTTGGGGTTCAGATGCAGGGACTTAGGACCAGGGAGTCGAGGATGATTCCTGCATTTTTCACCTGAGCATCTGGGTGGATGGGATGTGCCATCTTTTACTGAGCTGGGGTGAATGTTGGGGCTAGGGCTCAGGGTGAGAGCAGGCTTTTGAGGGGAAATTTCAGTCATTTGTGGCCATGAAGGTTGAGCTTCTTGTTGGACACCTGCGTGGGACTGGCAAGTGGACAGTGGGTTTTTGAATTCAGAATTAAGTGGGGAGGCCTGGCTGGTATCACCCAGGGAGAAAGAAGCAGGTCCAGGCTCCCCCACCCTGTAGAGATGTGGAGGCAGGGAGCATGAAAATGCCACTGAGTAAGACAGGCTAACTGAACAAGTTCTAGCCAAGGAGGAGCCTATGAATAAGTCACAAGTGAGTGGCACAGATGAACTGCAGGAGAATCAGAGCAGGGAAATCCTGGGGTCTGGAGCAGTTGGAGGCAGCTTCCAGGATGAACCTTGAGTAGCAGGTGGGATTAGCAGAGAGCGGAAAGGGAGCATGAGCTGCAGCCCGCACTCCAGTTGGGCTGGGCACTGGGAACAGTGTGATCCAGAAGCGCGCCCAAAGCAGAGGGCTTTGCAGTGGAGTGGGGCCGCCCCACACTGACCCGTCAGCCAGGGTTTGTCCCTGTGGCTGTGCCCTCCGGCTGCGCCTGTGTGCCTGCAAGTGTGTGGTCTGAATTTGGAGACATTTCCTGTTTTATCTTGGGCATACAGGAATTTTGTATCCAACTTCCCAGTTTATCTGGGTTTGTTTTACTAGAAAAAGGTGTTTGTTTGGTACTTTCCTCTGAGTAAAAATAGTCTAGTAAAATGCTTCCCATTTATCCCAGAGCTCTGATACCACTGACCCACGTCCTCTCCTGGGGTTAGATGCATTGTTTTGGAAAGCTCGGCCATCAGCAGTGTGAAGGAAGGGGTTGTTAATGGCTCAGGCTGCTGACTATGCATGAACCAAGTGGATTTGATGGGAGAGCCAGGGGGAAGACCATTTATCGGGACTGGCTTCCACAACAGCAGTTTAGGGGTGCAAAGGATAATGGCCTGGCTTAGGGTGGGCAGTGACATGGGCACAAGACAAGGATTTAAGAGATCTAAAGTTTCCGACACTGGGACTGGGGGAGCACTGGTGCCGTAGATCAGGATTTGGGAGGTGCAGTGGGCAAGTCTATACTGAGGAGGAGAAGCTGAGTTTGGGGGGACAGAAGCCTCAAGACAGGCATTGGGGTGAGCAAATGGAGTCAGGAGGAGAGGCCACAGCTGTGTCTGCAGTGTCCAAGGCCAGCCACCATGGGAAAGGGGGACTCACCTCCCAGGCCTCCTTTCTCTCTGACTTTCTTGCTCTCTCCAATTCTTTCTTAGAACTTAAATCTTTCTTCTTGTTTCTTTTTTGATTTTCTTTACCCATTACCTCCATGTCAAGCCCAACAATAATTATAATTAGGCTGCTATCCTGGCCCACACATTCTCAAAGACAACTGTAATTTGGATCAATTCAGGAAAGCCCATGGAAACCAGAAAGATTAGGATCAGTTTTGAGGTTGATTTAGGAGCAGGCTTGTCTCTGGCCTTCTGTGCCATTGGGGAGGGGTGCTAGATTAGTGATCAGGACACCGTCTCCTCGTGCTGCTCCTGCACTGTCCCTGAGCAGCCTCTCTGTTCCCTCCCAGTCTTGCTGGAATGAGTATCTAACAATGCGAATCGAGCAGAACCTTGTACTGCATTGCACCTGTCCCATTGCTGACTGCCCTGCCCAGCCCACTGGAGCTTTCATTCGTGCCATCGTCTCCTCGCCAGAGGTCATCTCCAAGGTACCCTCTCCTCTGAGAGAGGCTCTGGTACACAGCCAGAGGGGCAGACCCCAGGGAGTGGGCTGATATGCAGGGTGCTGGGCGTCCTGATGGGGGGGCATCCTGGAAAGCCAGGCCCTCACCTGGTGGCACCTGCATCCCACAGTATGAGAAGGCCCTCCTGCGTGGCTACGTAGAAAGCTGCTCCAACCTGACCTGGTGCACCAACCCCCAGGGTTGCGACCGCATCCTGTGCCGCCAGGGCCTGGGCTGCGGGACCACTTGCTCTAAGTGTGGCTGGGCCTCCTGCTTCAACTGTAGCTTCCCTGAGGTGGGTGCCCACCCCAGCCCTGATGCTGAACCGGGATCCATACCCCTCCCTGCCACACACAGAGGTTCTGCCTTGTCCTCATCCTCTGTCACCTAGTTGAGCTCTGTTCCTCCTCCTGTAGTCCTCCAAATGGGACCTCCCCACCTCCGTGCACACCAGCAGGGCTGTACTCGTAAGGGCTCAGCTATGTCCTCACTGCCCCCTCCTATTCTAGGCACACTACCCTGCCAGCTGTGGCCATATGTCTCAATGGGTTGATGACGGCGGCTACTACGATGGCATGAGTATGGAGGCCCAGAGCAAGCACCTGGCCAAGCTCATCTCTAAGCGCTGTCCCAGCTGTCAGGCTCCTATCGAGAAGAATGAGGGGTGTCTGCAGTAAGCAGGGGGCCCTGGGGGAGTCAGCAGGTATGGGAGTGGGTGGGAGGCGTGGTATAAGAAATGGGGCTCACTGGGAAACTGAGCAACAAGGGTACCATACTTTCTTGGCACCCTCGAGAGTCATTCTTGGATCTTACATTCCTTCCCCCACTTTTAAGTCTACACTGAATAGGGGAATTCAGAAGGAAGGGTGCATTCAGTAGTGATGGGTAATTGTAGGAGACTAAGGGCACGGAGAGGCCAAGGGCATCTTCAGTGGTACATCCAGGTTCCTGGCACTCCTGGTGTGGCCCTAGCCAGAGGCAGGAGCCCTCTGACCAACTGGCTTCCTCCATAGCATGACCTGTGCCAAATGCAACCATGGATTCTGCTGGCGCTGCCTCAAGTCCTGGAAACCAAATCACAAAGACTATTACAACTGCTCTGCCATGGTAAGGGGCCGGGCACTGGGAGGTGGGTAGAGGCCCAAGGGCAGTCAGGATGCAATGCCACTGCCAGCTCTTAGGCAAAGAGGCCCTGTGCCCAGAGCAACTGAACAGCTGAGACAAAGGCTCAGAGGGGAGAAGACAGAAGCTGTGTAGGCCTACAGGTGCTGGGAGGTCTGTCCTGGGAAGTCTGTGCACAGGAGCCTTCAGCCCTGGAGTAGGACTTCTCATATCCAGGTGGCTACAGAAGGGTTGGTGTGTGCTGGGTATCCTCTGGGCAGCAGGGCAGAGCAGAGAAGAACAAGGACTGTGAGTCAGAGCCTGGCTCCATGCTTAGTGTGGCTTTGGGTCAGTTTACTTGTCCACAGCTCAGCATCCTCATCTGTAAAAGGGGGTCATAATATGACCTCCTTCATGGATTTCTGAGGATTAAATGAAAAAATCTGGGTAGTGTCGAAGGCATCTCTGAAAGATAGCTAGTCTGATGAGCCCCTTTCCTCCCCAACAAAACACAGTAGCCCTCTCAACACGTCCTTACAGGTAAGCAAGGCAGCTCGTCAAGAGAAGCGGTTTCAGGACTATAACGAGAGGTGTACTTTCCATCACCAGGCCCGGGTGAGCAGGAAGGAAACTTGCATCAGTGAGGAGGGAGGAGGGCTGGGGAGGGGCCCAAGGCCCCAACTGGATGGGGGCTGTTCTGACAGGGTGGGGCTGTACGTGCTGGCCCTGATCCGCCTTCCTCTGCACAGGAGTTTGCTGTGAACTTGCGCAACCGCGTATCTGCCATCCATGATGTGCCACCACCCAAATCCTTTGCCTTCCTCAATGATGCCTGCCGGGGACTGGAGCAGGCTCGGAAGGTGGTGGCGGGTGGGAGAGGGGAGGAGAGGGAAGTGCTGTAGGGGTCTGGTGGGCTGGGCCTGGATGGGGGAAGGAGGAGGAAGCAGGTGGGGGGCAGGTGCCAGGCCTCAGCAGGGAGAAGCCTGACTTGGGCCCCTCCACCCCCCCCCCACCCCCCCAGGTGCTGGCCTACGCCTGCGTGTACAGCTTCTACAACCAGGACACGGAGCACATGGATGTGGTAGAACAGCAGACTGAGAACCTGGAGCTGCACACCAACGCCCTGCAGATCCTCCTGGGTGAGGCCCAGCCCCACCTCTTCAGCCCTCTCCTGCCCCTCAACCCTCTGGGCATCCCACCCTGGCAGACACACAAGTAGGCAAAACAGTGCCCCCATCCAGCTCCCAACCCTCCCGTCCTCCATAGCCCCATCACCATCGGCCCTTTAAAGTTCCATAGGAAGGTATACATTAACATGCTGTTAAGTGCCTAAAGGCCCATCTTCATTGGACCTTTCACTCCATTGTAACCTGTCCACTCCCCTACAGTGTAAGCCCCATGAGAATGAGTGTCCAGAGCTGGGCCTGGTTGATGTTGGGAGGACTTGGTAGGTGTTCGTTGAAGGCAGGAATGGAAGGGATGAAAGAAGGGAGGGAGCCCTGTGCCCTGCCCCCTGCAGAGGAGACGCTGCTGCGGTGCAGAGACCTGGCCTCCTCCTTGCGCCTCCTGCGTGCAGAGCGCCTCAACACGGGCCTGGAGCTGCTCCGGCGGATCCAGGAGAGGCTGCTCGCCATCCTGCAGCACTCCACCCAGGTATGCCACCCCTCCACCCCCACCCCCGGGCACCGTGCTCAGCATAGCCCCTGCCCTGGGGGCATCCAGAAGCAAAGGCAGTGAGGATGAATCACCTGTCAAGACCTGGGTGTGTGCCCCGGCTCCCAGGCCAGCCTGCTGGATGCCGTTGGGCCCTACCGCTTAACCGCCTGGCGTTTCTTAGAAAATAAAGGAGTTAGCCCAGATCCAGGGCATTGGCCAGGCACTTGCTCATCAGAATCACCTGGGGAAGTTTTTCAGCCATACTTCCCAGATGTGGATTCAAAATGCTGGGCATAGGGGCCAGGGAGTTGGGGTGCACTGGAGTAAGGGATCTCTGAGGTTGTTTCCAGTTCTAAGCTGATGCTGAGTCTCAACTGAGTCCTGCCTACAGGAGATTATGACTTGTAAGTAACTTGGGCAGAAAAGACATGAACATACACTGTAAGCTCCTGAAGCACAGGGCTGGTGTGTTCACCATCGTGTCTTGTGTCCCTGGAGATCACCTCCGAGTTAAATGACACAAAGCAGTGGTTTGTGAGGAGCTGTGGGATGGAGGGAGAGGAGGTGGGAGCATCCCTGCCAGGGCCTCAGAGAACTGGCTGAAGGAGTGCTGGGCAGAGACCCAGAGGCCTCTACTCTCCTACTCCCCACATCCTCCCGTCTCCTTGCCAGGATTTCCGCGTTGGTCTCCAGAGTCCATCGTTAGAGGTACGGGAGGCAAAAGGGTCCAACGTGCCCAGCAATCAGTGAGTAGTACGGGCAGAGCCACGGAGGAGGGGCAGTGGGACATGCCAGGCTTCCTCTGGGGCTGAGTGGTGCTCTCTCCCTAGGCACCGTGGCTCCTCGGGACTGAAGGTGGGTGAGGAGGAGGAGGACGATGACGACGATGAGGACGATGTGCGTGCGTGGCAGCAGGATGAGTTTGATGAGGATCTGGACAACGACAGCTTCTCTTATGATGAGGAATCTGAGAACCTGGACCGAGAGACTTTCTTCTTTGGTGATGAGGAGGAGGAGGACGAGGCCTATGACTGAGGGCAGGACACAGGGAGCACCTGGAGCCGCCCCAGAGTCATGGGGCCGAGGGGGCCAGGAGCTCACCCAGACCACTGTCACAGGGTGGGGGGCGGGGGTGATTTGCAGTGCCCGCAGCACCTTCTTCTGTTCACCGAATAAACTTTTTCACATACTTCTCTGAAGAAGGCTAGGCAGCTTCCCCTAAGGCCTGCTTCAACTCACCCCTGCCACACCACCCAACCTTCCTCATTCTTTAGTTTTCTTTAGACTGCCAGATTCCCCCATCATCAGAGAAGGCCCAGAGGTGACCCATGTGGCTTAAGCTGATAAAGGGAAGGGAAGGTGCACGCGGTACAGGGCCAGGTGCGGACTGGCCCACTTGCCCCAGACCCAGCCCAGCATCAGAAGCGGCAGGGAACAGCCATCCCCCCACGACTGGCTTTCCTCTAACTGCTGAATGTTCCTGGTGGAAGCCTGTGGGCATTAGGAAGCATCCTCCTCCTGGGGACCTACTTTTAAAGGGTCTCTCTACATCTTGAAGTGAAGTGGGGTGGCAAGAGGATACTACTGAGGACTTGCCCTGCCCTCCCCCCTGCCCCCACACATACAGACATAAAATTAGGATTGTAAACATACCTTTTAATTTCATACGGGGGCTAGGAGGCAAAGAATGGTACTAGAGTCAAGTCTGAGATCAAAAGAATTTAAAAGTGAGGTTAAGTCAAGCAGTTGGGTCAGGGGAGGCAGTGACCTACTGGGGAAGCTCAGCTTCAAAGTATCGATCCAGCATGGCCTCCACTTCTCCCTCCTCGTAGTCCCACACCTGGAACCGCGAGCCGTCTGCTGCTCCCCGGATCATGGCTGAAAGCACTGGGAAGGGGAGGAAGGTGAAGATACCTCCCTTCCCCAGCCCTTGGTGGGGGTAGGCACTGTACTCGGAGACCTCCAAGGAAGGAGATTTGGGCTGGGTCCTCAGAATGCTGAGGAGGGAGGGAGTGGCCACCCAGGGCTTGAAGTGCTCACCTCGGCCAGACTGTGGGCGGAACAGGCACAGGATCGGCTTATTGAGGGCCACAGCTCGGCCCAGCTCATAGCCTACACCCAACGATGGCTGGGTCACTTCGGCCACGACCACTGGGAAGAAAGATGAGACTGAGGCTCATTATCTAGGCTTGTAGGAAAAGATGACAGAGCAGGTGTGGTGAGGAAGAAGCTCTAGGGAGGCCAGGTATGTTCATGGGATCTAACACCCCAGAGGAGCTGGAGGGTAGGAAGGCGGGCCACTCACCATCTGCCTGCTGCAGCCAGGCCAGGTCCTGTTCATGGATGAGCCTGTCACCTCCAGCAGCCTCTTCCCCTGTGGTTGAGGGGAAGCTGGTCAAGGCTTCACCCTGAACCTGGTCCTCAGGATTTAGTACCTCTCCTTTGCCTGCACCACCCCCATACCCATCCTGCTCAGGGAGGGCAGGAGGGAGACATACTAGACAGGCTGATCAGATGTACCATTTTAAATAGGACAGAAAACAACAGCGCTGTCCCATTTCAAAAGGCACGTATGGTCAGCCTACTGACACCTTGAATTTAACCCAGTGAGACTAGGCTGACCATATGTACCATTTGAAACGGGACAGTGCCATTGTTTTTTTATCCCTTGCACAGGCCCTTTCCAATGCCCTAGCAATTGCGTGATTTTGTCTTTTTAAAGAGGTCTCTCAGAATTGCATTAAGCCCCAACAATCCTGCACCTGCTCTTGGGTGGGGCAAGCAGAACCACTTAAAATTTTTCTGAGCAGAAGTGCAAGAGTTCTAGGCACAATTTGCAAACTAGAAGAGTCAGTGAGATTCCAGACCAGTTAATCAAAACCATGTTCTAGAAAGACCTATACTAACAGTGAAGTATCTGAAAAAGAAATAAAAAGAGCAACCTCATTTATAATAGCATCAAAAGCAATAAAATAATTAGGAATAAATTTAATGAAATAGATGAACTATCGCTACACTGAAAATTACAAGACACTGATGAAAGAAACTGAAGAAGGCACAAATGGATGGAAAGGTGTCCCATGTTCATGGATTGGAAGAACTAGCATTGTTAAAATGTCCATACTACTCAAAGCCATCTATAGATTCAGTGTAATCTCTATCAAGATTCCAATGACATTTCTCATAGAAATAGGAAAATATACTCCTAAATTCTACAAAAGACTCCAAATAGCAAAAGCAATCTTGAGAAAGACAAACAAACAGGGAGATATCACACTTCCTGATTTCAAGCCATACTCTTAAGCTATGATAATCAAAACAGTATGGTACTAGACTAAAAATATTCATAGACCCATGGAACAGAATTGAGAACCCAGAAATAAACCTATACATAAACAGTCAACTGATACAGTAGACTCTCAGTTAACCAGCAAGCATGGGGATTGGTAGATGCCGGATGAATGCCGGTTGCTTGAGAGTGCTGGTTGCTTGAGTACTGATTAATGAAGAGTCTACTGCAGCAGTTCTCAACCTGTGGGTTGTGACCCCTTTGGGGGTCGAACGACCCTTTCACAGGGGTCACCTAAGACCACTGGAAAACACATACCAGATATTTACATTACAGTTAGGAAGTAGCAACAAAAATAATTTTATGGGGATCACCACAACATGAGGAACTGTATTAAAGGGTTGCGGCATTAGGAAGATTGAGAACCACTGGTCTACTGTATTCGGCAAGGGAGTCAAGAATAGTCAATGGAAAAAGACTGTCTCTTCAATAAATGGTGCTGGGAAAATTGGATATGCACATGTAAAATAATGAAACTAGATCCCTATTTTACATCACTCACAAATACTAACTCAAAAGGGACTGAAGGTTTAAATGTAAGACTGGAAATAATAAAACTCCTAGAAGAAAACACAGGAAAAAGCTACTTGACATGGGTTTCGGCAATGGTTTTTTGCATATGACCCCTAAGTAAGGCATAAGCAACAAAATAAAAAGTAAACAAGTGGGACTACATCAAACTAAAAAGCTGCCTTCTGCACAGCGAAAGAAATTATCAACAAAGCAAAAAGACAACCTACAGAATGGGAAAAAAATATTTGCAGACCATGTATCTGATAAGGGGTTAATACCCAAAATAAATTTAAAAACACACAACTCAGTGGCAAGAAAACAAATAATTCAATTTAAAATGGACAAAGGACATGAATAGACATTTTACCAAACATATGTGAATGCCAAGAGGTACATACATGAAAAGGTGCTCAATATCACTAATCATTAGGTAAATACAATTCAAAACCACAAATCACATCTGTTAGAATGGCTATCATCAAAAAGACAAATAAAAGTTGGCAAAGATGTAGCGAAAAGGGAACTCTTCTGGTTATTTGCTAGGATTGTAAACTGGTACAGCCCACTATGGAAAAAAGTATGAAGATTCCTCAAAAATAGGACTACCATGTGATCCAGCAATCCCACTTTGGGGAATATAACCAAAGGAAATGAAAAGACTGTGCCGAAGAGCTACCCACACCCCATATTATAGCAGCATTATTTACATTAGTCAAGACAAAGAAGCAACCTCAGTGTTCATGGGTGAATGAATGGATAAGGAAGTTGGGGTATACATACGCATATATATACACAATGGAATATTATTCAGCTATGAGAAAGAAGGAAATCCGGCCATTTGGGAAAACAAGAAAGGCCTTTGAGGACGCTATGCTAAGTGAAATAAGTCAGAGGAAGACAAATAGTGTATGAGCTCACTTACATGTGGAATCTTGAAAAACAAAACAAAAAACAAAGAAAAACCCAAACTCCTATAAAAAGAGATCAGATTTGCAGTTAGTAGACGTAATGATGGGGGTGGGGTGGGGAAATGGACAAAGGTGGTCAAAAGGTACAAACTTCTGGTTATAAGATAAATAAGTACTAGGGATATAATGTACATGATGACTACAGTCGTTATGGCTCTATGGTTATTAGAAAGCTGTTAAGAGAGTAGGGTAGATCCTAAGAGTTCTCATCGCAAGGAAAAACAATGTTTTTTCCTTTTTTTGTATCTATATGAGGTGATGGACGTTAACTAAACTTATTATGGTAATCCTTTCACAACATATGTAAGTCAAGTCATTATGCTGTGTACACTTTAAACTTACACCGTGCTCTATGTCAATTACATCTTAATAAAACTGGGAACGAGAAAAAATTAAAAAGGCCCAGCAGCCAGGAGTAAGTAACATCCTGATCTGAGGCATGAGAGAGAGGGTGGGGTGCAGAGAACTGGGGGCTGTCAGGTCTATACCTTGATGGCAAAGCGAGAAGCAGGACTTAGAAGCTACCATAAGCTGTGTCTTAGGGTGGCGAGAAGAATGCCAGCGGGTGACGTGGGAACCCAAGCAGCCCTATCCACGCTCATTCTGCCCTCCCTGCAAACGCCCCCTGGAAAGAGCTTAGAAAGTTCTCCAAGAAGGAACCAAAGGCCGAGATCACAACTGAGTGCGGAGACTGGGCTCGCAGCGCAGCTGTACGCAGACACAGGCGGTCTGACTCCGGGCCCCATTTCCTGGGTGAAGGGCAGTTTCGGTGCAGGGGCGTAGGCCCGACCCCTCCGGCCCCGGGCAGCCCGAGCCCCGCGCCCCGCGCCCCGGCGGCCTCACCGTGCGCCTCCAGCTCGGCGGCCGCCACGTGCTCGGTGAGCACGGTCCCGAAGCGCCGCAGTCGCGACACGATCCGCCCGTACAGCTCCCGGTCCTCGCGTCCGCCGCGGATGCTCCCGCAGAAGTACAGGGCCCGGCGGCCCGGCTCGCCCGGCAGCCCGGGCCCTTTGCGCTCCCGCACGCCGGCCACCGTCCCCTCCATTTCCGCCGCCAACTCCACTCACCTTCTCCCGCCAGGGGGCGCCGGCCCGCGGCCACGTGACCCCAGCCTCCGCACCTGTGAACCCGGGACGAGTTGGGAGGATGGCTGACAACACCCATGTGCGGTGAACCCACCGCCTCCTGGACTTACTAACTTAAAGTCGTACCGGAGGAGCTCGTGGTCCTCCCCACCTAGTCCACTTCGCTCCCCGCTGTCCTTCATTCTCCCCCATCTCAGCCAAAGGCAACGCCATCTATGCGGCTGTTCAGTCCCCAAACCTTGGAGTCATTCTTGACTCTCTCAAACCCTCCATCCAATCCGTCGTCGGCAACTCCTGTCAGTTCTCCCTTCTAAAGATTTCCGGGTTTCGACGCCCAGCCATCGCCTCCACTGCAGTCACGCTCGTCCAAGCTTCCACCACCTCCCTCAGCAGGGTCCTCACAGGCTCCCACTTCACCGCCACACAGCTTGGTCTCCACTCAGCAGCCAGAGTGACCCTGTGAACACAATAGTTAGGTCATGACCCTCCTCTGCTCAAACCCTCTAATGGCTCCCTTCTTTCTCACTTAGGGTAAAACCCCAAATCCCACAGTGGCGGGCCAGGCCCACTTGATCTGGCGATTCTCTTACCTCTCTCATCCCAGCGCCATTACTCTCAAGAATTTTCTGCAGCTACGCTGGCTTCCTGGCTGTTCTTCAAGCATGCCCGGCATGCTTTTGCTTAGAGCCTTTGCATGTGCTCTTCCCTGGAATACTTTTTTGTTCCAGGTGGCTCCCTGAATCGCTCTCTCACCTCCTCCAAGTCTTTGTTCACCTGCCACTTTCCCTGACCACCCTCCTCAGTAGGACAGCCTCCCCTCCTCATCCCTGCCTTGCCTTTTCTCATGTACCATACAATTTATTACTTTTGTTATATGTCATCCTTGTCCAACCTGTGGCCTGCAGGCTGCATGTGGCCCAGGATGTCTTTGAATGCGGCCCAACACAAATTTTGTAACTTTTTTAAAACATTTTTTTTTGCAACTTTTTTTCTTCTTCTTCTTCTTTTTTTTTTTTTAGCTCATCAGCTATCGTTAGTGTTAGTGTGTTTTATGTGTGGCCCAAGACAAATCTTCTTCTTCCAATGTGGCCCAGGGAAGCCAAAAGTTTGAACGCCCTGCTGTATCTTTCCACACCTAGCAGAATGTAAGTTCCTAGAAAGGTGGGGATTTGTGTCTGTTATACCCCCAGCTTCTAGAACTGTGCCTGGCACATAAGAAACATTTATCACATATTTGTTGAAACTAGAGTGGGTTAAATGAGAAGTTGCATTTGACAGTACTTTGTAATCTGCTCAGCCCTATGGTAAGCTGATAGAAGCAGGATCTTTAGGGAGACAGGCAAACACACCATTGCTCACTGATAATAATGATTGCCCCCCTCATTTTCTTATGAAAATAACACACATAAAGGACAAAAAATGTGAATGAAATAAGAAGGTATGCAGTAGAAAGTGGGTCCTGACCCCAATCTCATTCCCCAGAGGAAAGCACTGTCCACCATTTCTTCTGAATTCTTCCTGAATGATAACTATTAAAATACCAAAGTCTGAGGTTACAGAGCAGGCACAATTTTAAAAAAAAATTTTTCTTTTAAATATATTTTTTATTTTATTTATTTATTTTTTTAATGCAAAGACACAAAGAGAAAGAGAAGGCAAAGAAATTTCAGGATATTTCTGTCTACCGATGGGCCCAGCCACAGATACAAGGACCAAGGAGCAAACGTGTATTCACAGCTGTGCACTAGAGCTCCCCAGGCGCCCGCACACGTGCATGCGCACACACACTTGCACCTATAGGAAGGAAGCCTGTGTGCCAGATGACTTAATGGGCAACCTCCTTCACTCTCTTCATCCATGCTCACAACTTCCCTCCAGTTCTCCCCATAGGTGAGGACAACACATGCACATATATAAACACAGAGCATCTTGTTTTCACCTCTGTGTCTTAAAGACAATAAACCAACCTCTCTTTCCTTAGGGCCCACACCTCTGATGTGGCTGGCATCTCCGTTCTACCTCAGGCTAAAAGAGAAGGATTAGAAGGGATATTTTGTCCACTTTTCCAAATGGGAAACAGCTCTCTGAGACTGGGTGTATACTCACTGCTAGTGAGAATGCAGAGCCAGCAGTGGCTTGCAGCTCAGACCTCCTGGCTCAATCCCGAGACTGAGTTGGCATGAGGCACAGAGTGATGGGATGGGGGAACAGGGCAGTGGGCAGTTTAGTGAGGCAGCATGATGGGGGGAAATATCTTACCATGTGGCAGAAGGCCAGAATCAAATCCTAATTCAGTTACTAAGGAGTTCTGTGACCCTGGTCAGGTCCCTTAAGCCCTCTGGGCCTCACTTTCCTCATCTATAAAATTGGTAAGAAATGTTATCCTGCCTTACTCACCTGGTTTGTGAAAGCACTTTACAAAACATAAAGTGCTATACGAATGTAAGTCATTGCTCAAGTCAACAAAATTGTTTTCATTATGGAAAACATAAAACTTATAAGCTAACAGAGAGAATACCATAAGACCACATATTGTATGATTCCATTTAAAAGAAGTGTCCAGAAAAGGCATATTTAGAGAGACAGAAAGCAGATCAGTAGAGGCTGGGGTGGGAGTGAGTGTGGACTGCACAGGGCCCAAGGAAACTTTCTTGGGGGGGGGGGGGATGGTGATGGAAATGTTCTAACACTGAGTTGTAGTGATGATTGCATAACTCTATAAATTTACAAAATTTTACTGAATTGTACACTTACAATTAGTGAATTTTATTGATATGTAAATTATACTTTATAAAGCTGTTTTTTAAAAAACAAAAATAAAGTATGGAAAACAGTATGATGAGTTTCAACAATTGTCAATTTATGACTAATTTTGTTTCATTTATACCCATATCCAATTTCCTCACTGTACAATTTTGATGCAAATTCAAAATCATATTATTTCATTTGTAAATATTTTAATGTCTCCAGAAGATACTCATTTTTTAAAAAAGTAATTAAAATACTGTTACAGCTAAAACATTTTAACAAGATTTTTTTGTCATCAAATATTCTGTCAATGTTCAAATCTCCAATTGTCTTAGAAATGTTAAAAATATTTTCAATTTATTTGTTTAAAAGTAGGAGTCACATAAAGTCCATACATTGTGATCGGTTGACGTGTCTTTTAAGTCTATTTTAATTAGCATGTTCGCCCTGCATGTCCTCTCTTCTCCCCTCATTTGTCTTGCAGTTTCCTTATTTCGTCTGGAGTTGGCTGATACAGTGTTGGGGGATACATTTTTTAAAGCATTTATTTTGTGCAAGACACTAAGCAGGCACTAAAGATGCTACAAAAAGGAGTAAAGAGTCTGAGATTTTAGACTCTGTTTGGCTTTGGGAAGGGCCAGGCTTAGCTCAAGAATGGGAAAAGTCTAATTAATGCCATGCAGCGATGTGCAAAGGGCTGAATGATTTGAAGAAGGCAGAAACCAAGCATGTGGAGGATTCTTTCTAGTTTATCCTCACACTCCTGCTATTTAACACCCAGATCAAACATCTGCTTCCAGCCAAAAGTAGCAGGGACCAGATTTACCCTCTTATGTTTTTGTTTGTTGTTTGTTCATTTGAAATGTGACTATCCTTTTGCAGATATGTTGTAGAGGAAATAGGATTGAGAATTTCTTTCTGAGTATATACTATATCCACTTTACTTGGATCCATGGTTAGTCTGACATCCTCCCCATTCCACTTGCTAGGATGTTTTCTTGCTAGTGATATTACTTATGATGAAGATGTTGTGAAACAGGAACATCTGGGCTTCTAGTTCTCTTTTGTGTCAGGCATCTGTAGAGACCAAAACAGGGAATTCAGGCTTAGTGCTCTATTTTAGAGTTTCTTATGAATAATTATTAATTTTAAAATTTATTATGAAATACATCAAGTTTGAGAAAAGTATGGAGAATAGTATATCAAATACCCTTGTATCCAGTATCTAGGTTTATCAAATCTTAAAATTTTGTTATATCTATTTCAGATCTGTACATAATACATACAGTAGACTCTCAGTTAATTAGCACCCATGGGGATAGGTAGATGCTAGATAAATGTAAGTAGATTCTCCATTAACCAGAACTCAAACAACTGGCAAAATCTCAAACCGGTTGCTTGAGATTTTGCCAGTTGCTTGAGCTCCAGTTAATGAAGAGTCTAATGTATAATATATTATAATATCTATTGTAAGTATTATATCACTTATAATTTACATCTGTTATGTTTTCTATTATGTATGTAATAGATATGTCTATGTATAATAGATATATATGTATATATCTAAAATAGATATAATATAAATAATAATAGATAATATATTATCTATATTATAAGAGGTAGTCTATACATATATATACATTAAATCAAGCTTGTATTCTTATTTTTAAAATCTTCTATAGCCTTACTATTTTTTGGTGTCCATTTGATTTATCAATTATTGAAATAATTTTGTTAAAATTTCCCTTTGACAGTGAATTTTTAATTTTTTCCTTTTAAGTTTGTCTGTTTTTTTTTTGTATTCTGAAACTGTTATTAGGTGAGTACAAGCTTAGAATTGTTATATGTTGTTGGTGGTATACTTTTTATCCTTATTATGTGACCCACTTTTTTTCCTAATAAATTATTTTGGACTTATATATCTTTAATTTCAGCCTTTCTGTATTCCATATGTGTCTCTAGTAAACAGTATACCATGCATTTTTTTAAAAGCTGATGCTCTATTAATCAATTTCATCCACTTATATTTATTGTGATTAATTACATATTTGAATTTTTTCCTACTATCCTCTTTTGTGCTATGTTATTGCTATGGTTTTTCCTTGTTTCTTTTTTTGTTTTTCATGATTTTTCTTATGTGGATTTTTTAAAAATTGAGATATAATTGACATATAACATTATATTACTTTTAGGTGTACAACATAATGAAGCAATATTTGTATATATTGCAGAATGATTACCACAGTAAGTTTAGTTAACATTCATCACCAGTTACACAATTTTTTCTTGTGATAAAAACTTTTAAGATCCATTCTCTTAGCAACTTTCAAATATACAATATAGTAGTGTTAACTATAGTCACCACACTGTACATTACATCTCCATGACTTACTTATCTTATAACTGGGAGTTTGTTACCTTTTGACCACCTTCACCCATTTCACCCATCCTCACCCCCTGCCTCTAGCAACCACCAATCTGTTCTCTGTATCTATGAGTTTGGTTGTTTTGTTTTGTTTTGTTTTGTTTTTAGATTCCACATATAAGTAATATGATACAGTATTTGTCTTCCTCTGATTTACTTCACTTAGCATAATGCTCCATCCATGTTCACTCAACTGGCAGGATGTTCTTGAAAATGACATGTCCCTTCAGAGTTATTCCTAGTTGGGGTGAGTTGATCATTTGGTCAGATATGGGATGCCCTAGGAAGGGTGCATGATCTTGGGTGAGGCCAAGGGCAATTCCCAGAGAGGGAGTCAGCTGAGAGCAGTCTGCCTTCAGCACCCCAGGCAGCTGGGAGAATGACTACCTAGATTCTGAATGGGCATCTGGTGGCTCACCACACTATCCACTACATTTCTAAAAACTAAGTGGAGAAAATCCAATCTTCTTAGCATGGCATACAAGGGCCTTCATGATCTTGCACATGTCCACCCCCAGTTCACGCTAGGCTGTTCTCTCGGCCTTAGGCTGAGCAGACGTACTGTTTTAAACAAGACAGCAAACAACGGTACTGTCCTGTTTCAAACAGTATGTATGGTCAGCCTAGTCTCACTGTGCTAAATTCAAGGTGTCAGTTGGCTGACCCCATGTACCATTTGAAACAGTACGGTGCCATTGTTTTCTGTCTCATTTAAAACAGTAATGTCTGGTCAGCCTACTAAGCCTGGATATCGCTCCCATCCTCTGCCCCGGCCCCACTTGGAAAACTCCTTCTAATCCTTCAAGTTACAGTTGAATGCACCTTCTCTGAGAAGCCTCCTTTGAGAATTCTTGCAGACTCAATGCTCCTTTCTTCCAGCATAGTGGTTAGGAACATGGACTCTGGAGCCAGTGTTTGAGTCCCAGTTCTGCCACTTGCTAGCTTTGTAACCTAAGGCAAATTACTAAAATCTCTGTATCGTAGTTTCCTCATCCATAAAATGGGTATAACGTTAGTACAGCTACCTCATAGGATTGTGAGGATTAAATGAGTTAATATGTGTAAAGTTAGAACAGTGTCTGGCATGAGTAAATAGTTGCTGCTATTACTATTGAATAATAATAATATAGAAGGTGCTTAGTATGCATTTATTGAAGGCATGAGGAGGGAAGGAAGGACCTGAGAGAGACAAAGTGCAAAGTACTTTCGGGGGCTGTTGAGTAAGCCAACCTGTCAGAAAGATAGTAATAGCCTCTGCGGGCCCATGTTGACAAAATATTTTAATGTCACAGTAAAGAGTGTGCATCTTATTTGGTAAGCAGTAAGAAACAATGACAGAGTCTGTCAACAGATGGGAGAAAGGGACAGAGAAAGAGGAACAGATTGAGCCAGGAGGTAAGGCGTATACGTGGTAAGGTGAGTTACAGGTGTGGGATGGTGCTAGAAGAAATGGGGAATGGGGACATAAGGCAGGATGGGTACAGGTGAGCAGAGATGAGTTCAGAGGACCGTAACATCAGTTGAGGCTGATGGGGATAGGCAAGGAGTGATAGGAAAATACTGGGAGTGAAGAAGATAAAGGGTGATGGAAACAGGTGAGGTTTATGGGTTCAGGTAAGGAGTGATGGGGCTCTGCTTGGGATTGGGGATCAAGTACGAGATGCTAAGAGCTGGGGCAGGACCATCTGAGAGCGAGTGTGCAAGGGCTGCCGGAGTGGAGAGAAGAGCGGAGTAGAATGTGATGTCAGAGAAAGGGCGGTGATGTAAGAGCAGGGGCGGTGGGGCGGTGATGTCAGGGCTGGTGCTGATGCTGGCGGCGCAGTGCATTGTGGGCAGCTCCCCGCTCTGCCGCTGCCGCTGCTGTCGCCCGAGGAGGATCGGGGCCGGGCCGGGTCGGGCCGGGATGGTCCGGGTCGGGAGGCCGCCGCCGCCGCCGCCGGAGCGAGCGGGCCGCCCAGCGCCGCACTGAGCCGCCCCCGCCCCGCCCCGGCCCCCGGGGATGCGCCGCCCCAAGCCGCTGCCGCCGCCGCCGCCGCCGCAGCCCCAGCCGCAGCCGCAGCGGGCACAGAGCAGGTGAGGCGGGGCGGGGCGGGGTGGTGGGCTGGGCAGGGGTCGGCGAGGGGGCTCCTTCTATGGACTCGTTGGGCCTCGGGCCTGGCTCACCTCCCAGCGCAGTCTTCTCCAGCGCCCCCTCCCTGCTGCCGTCTCCGCCCGAGCTGGGACGCTGGCCTACACTGCCTGGGCCGCGTCCGAGGCCTGGACAGGCTCCCTGCCCCCAGCACACATACCCACCCTCTCCCGCCTGCCCTCCAGGGGTTTTGCTCCTGGCTTCTCACCTCTGTCCCCTGTCCCCTGTCCCTATGGCTTTACTCTCCTGTCACCCCTGACAAGTCGTTCTCAGCTGTCTCCATAACCCCTCTCTCTGTCTTCAGTCCCTCTATTCCTCCCACTAGCCTTCCTACCCACTTCCTCGCACCTTCAGCTGTGCCCAGAAACCCCTCTAGTGTCCTGTGGCTTCCTCACTTGCCATCATAATCTTTCACCTGTCTCTGTCTCACCCAACCCCCTCCTCTGATCCTGTCATTCCTGGTCCCTTCCATTTCCCTCAGCACCCTCCCACACATCTTTTATTCTGTTTCCATTACCCCTCACTGGTCTCTTTTACCTCTCCTTATCTGGGCTCGAAGATTCCCCTCCACACCAGGCTCACATCCTGCATAGTTACACATCAGCACCTATATTTACATACCATGAGGAGCTCCTTAGATCTCTCTCTCTCTCTCTCTCTCTCTCTCTCTCTCTCTCTCTCACACACACACACACACAGCATTGACCCCACACTCTCAAACATGCACACTCTCTGACAGATGTTCATAAAACCTCCACAAGCCCTCTCTCACTCCACACCCATGTCTCCACACACCCAAAGCGGGCAGTAATGGGGCAGCCAAGTTACTCATGTTCATTTCATCCAACCCCAGTCGAGCTGAGTGTATTCCTCTAAGGCAGAGAGTGGAAGGGTGGTGAGTACAGAGATGCAGGGGACCTTCCTTTATCCTCGTGCCTCCACTGTCCCTTTTTCCCCCTCACCTGTTTCTTTGAGGTTTGCCCATCTATAAAATGAGAGCGGGACCCAAAATTTTCTCATCACCCTATTGGATCCACCATCACAGGGCTGGAAAGCTCACCAGAGGTCACCCTGTTCAACTCCTTAAGGCTCCCTACCTGCTGGTTCAGTTGCATCTTTTACCTTGTCCTCAACCTGTTTCTTCCACCTTTATTCCAGAACCTCCTGTCCCTACATCTCCCTTCATCCTGCCATTGTTCTCTCTGCCCTGCAAATTCCTGCCCCATTTGATATCCCCACAGTTCTGATACTCTGAAGCTGTGTGAATTGAAGGACACTCAGCTGAATCATTTGAAGAAAGAGAGAAAAAGAGTGTCCCTCCCCATAAAGATCCCATCTCCAAACGTCTCTCACTGCACACCATGACCTGTTGAAGGTTGTCTCCATGCTTTCACTATTCCACACTGTCCCTGTATCAGACAGCTAGACATAAGAACCCTGGACAATTAGCCCATCCTAGGGAAAGATAGGTTTATAGGGTTCCCATCCCATTCATAGATATTTTAGGCACTTTCCTCCTCTCCACCCCCTGCCCCATCCCAGCCTGAATGACTTCTTTCCATTTGTGACTCTCCAGTCATTGTGAGTGCAGAGCAATAAGCTTATAAAAAGTGTAGAGGGAAGGAAGAGAAGAAAGGATCTTGGTTCCATTCTTATACTGGGTTGGCAGAGATCTCAGAAAGTCATCTGGCCCCCTGCCTACACATGTGCACATCACACACTGAGACACAAAATCACACATAAGCACACACACACACACACATTCACACAGATACATACAAGATATATACACTTGCGCAGATACACGTGCAGTCACACAAGGGCATGCACTTACATTTCCCTGGGTAACAGACTGGCTTTCCCACCCTCACAGTTGGGACACTCTCCCTGATGCCCAACTTCTACCTATCCTACCTATGCAACAAGAGCTATGTTCCTTCTTGGTTCCTGAGCAGACAGATCAGTATGGCCACCCAGACCTGTGCTCCCTGTCACTCTGTTAGGTCGGGCCCACTTCCGTGCAGTCTTCAACTCCTCCCAATTCAGCCTGACTCTCTCCCTCTGGGTGGCCATATAGCTGTTGTCCCTGTAAAATCCATGTCTTGAGTTCATCACTCTGTGTTCACCCCATCACTCCCATCCTTGCTTCTCAAGCCCAGAGCTGTGGCAGTGGTTTGGCTCACCACTGAGAATGGTGTGTGCCTCTCAGAGCTGCATCCTCCTCACTCAGCACCATCCTCCAGGGGCTGTTGGGTTATCTCCTAATTCTCTGATTATCACATCTCCCGCGGTTGGTTAGCCTGTCTCTGTCACTCCGGAGTGTGTTCTCCACGGGTCATTCCTTGGTCAGCAGTTCTCCCCTTTCAGTAAGCCTCAGATGCATAGCTTCCTGGTTATTTTGTGGCACAGAGAAGGTGTGGGTGCCGGGGGCCATAGACTGACTCATTTAGACTGGTCCTTCTTGGACTAGGTCTCCCCAGTATAAGCATGCGTCCCAGTCTGATGTGCCCCTTGGTTAGCAAGTCTCCCCCACATTAGCTAGCATATGTCTCTTTGGGAAATGCTTTCTCCACAGCCTGTTCACACCTCCTTTTCCTCTCCTTTTTCAATCAACGTGTGTTGCTGGTTTTCACATCTCCAGTTTGTAGTTTGTATCTCCATTCCTATGGAGAGTATTGTCTTCTCTCTGATCTCCATTGGGGTGCTTACACAGTACTTTCCCCAGTAACCCCTGGAGCATGGACTCAGTGGGACCAAGAAGGGTGCCTGCTAGAATGATGCTCTCGAGGTGGTCCTGCGTCTGTAGCCAGCCCCACTCACAGCCCATCCCCACTCTCCCAGGTAGATGGCCACCCCAGGGCAGGCCCTGCGGACACCCCTCCCTCCGGCTGGCGGATGCAGTGCCTAGCGGCTGCTCTTAAGGACGAAACCAACATGAGTGGGGGAGGGGAGCAGGCCGACATTCTGCCGGCCAACTACGTGGTCAAGGATCGCTGGAAGGTGGTGAGTGAGTGACCCGGTGGGGGCAGAGGGACGGGTGGGAGGGAGGAGAGAAGGAGGGGATCTGGAGATCTGTTAAAACAGGTACCTTCAGCGCCCCAGCCCGGAGAGGGAGGTGCCCCTGAGCTCATTTGCATATCACTTGCAGGTCATTATTTTTGCCTACACTTGTGGACAATCGCTTTCTCCCAGTGCCTTCTTTCCAGACCCGCCCTCTCTCACCCCTTTCCCGGCTAGGTCACGTTGGTCCAGCCCTGCCTGGGACAACTCTTGGTTGGATGTCGGAGGAGGAGCTGCAGAGCTGGAGGGTTGGGGGGGAGGAGGGGAGTGGGGGAGGGGGCTCTTTCTCTCCGGACCTTGGAGAAGGACAGTGAGTGAGCATACGCCCCTCCGCTTCCGCAGAGGACGGAAAGGCTTGGGTTCGGGGAAAGAGGCCCTGCAGGCTGCTCCCACCGCATCCGCACTCCATCTTCTTCATCCACCCTCCTCCCCTCACTGGTTCCTGCGGCAGGTGCAACATGCCGAGACTCCATCTCCCAGCGTGCCTTGCTCCTTCAGCTCAGGACTTGAGGCTGCTCTGCCTGCTGGGAGTTGTAGTTCGAGTCTCCTCCTGGGTTTGGGTTCAGATGGGAGAGAGACAGGACACGTGAGGGTTGGGGGAAAGGCAGTGTCTGGGGAGCAGGACCTACTATAAATCAGTCCCTGTCCCATTTCCCTTTCTTTCTGACGCATAAGAGCTCTCTGGTGGGCTCATCATTGTGGGGTCAGGATAATGTGGGGCGGATTGTGGAGTGATCGTGTGTGAGCTGTGGGTCTCCACCGGGGTGGGGAGCCAGGAAGAGAGGGAGAACAGCACAGGTCAGGTAAGTTTTGGGAGTGGGGGGAAGCTCAGCTCCTCAGTGGTTGGAGATTGAGAGGAGTGTGAGCCTGGGTGCAGGTGGATCTCCATGGCAACAACCACCCTTCTGGGAGGGTCCCTTAGAGTCTCAGGGATTGGGCAAAGGTGGCAGGCAGCCTTGTCAAAGATGTCTTGGAGGGGTGGCACTGGAGGAGTGGAAGAGCTGAGGGAAGGGACTGTCTATGTCCCAGAGGGGAACTTCCAGAGCCGGAGAGTGACGGGACAGAAATTGGGGGAGGAGGCGCCAGGGCAGTCATCAAAGGAATGAGGGTCTGGCAAAGTGAGATGCGTTCCTCCAAGACCCTCCTGCTTCCCCTGACACAAGAGCTTCTTGTGCTGGCAGATTGGAGGCAGAAGGGCATTGGCACCTGAAGAGGTGAGAAAAAGATGGTGTTCACACACATGCTGAGTTTGGGTTAGAACTTTCTTGTGCCTTTTGAAGGAGGAGGTGGGAGATGAGTGGGAAGAGAAATGGCAAGAGGGAGTTGGAGGAAAGGGGCAAGCATGTAATCTTTGCTATCTCAATGCCCTGGCCCTTGGAGAACTAGAGAAGGTGAGGTGCCAGATGCCTCCCCTCAGCCATCTTCCCATGAGGGATGGGACAGAGACATGAAGCAGAGTTCAGGAACCAAGAACAAGCTGCCCATGGATGGGTTGTGGCCAGGAGAGAATGGGGGTCAGTGGCACTAACTGGTGTATTTTAAAATAATAACATTTTCTTCTTCTTGAGGCGGGCTTCTCAGAATCAGAATAGCAAACAACAATAATAACAAAATCTTAACTCTGTTTTGAGCACTTACTGTCTCCAGACGCTATGAAAAATGCCTTACATACATTATCTCAACAACCGATGCAGTAGATACTGTTATCCCCATTTCAAAGGTGTGGAAACTGAGGCACAGAGATTAGCTAATTTGCCAAGTTCCCATGCCTGGGAAGTGGAGCCAGGTCTGTCTGACTGCTGCATCAGCAGTCACTGAGCTATACTGCTTTCCAGGAATTGTCCCATCCAAGAATCATGACCATAGCGCCGATGGAATCTCTGTGACCCATTCTAGTCCAACTCTCTCATTTCACAGAGGAAGAAAAGTGGAGCCTCAGAGAATTTAAGAAACTTACCTCAGGTCACCCAGAGCAGGCGGAGAAACCAGGCTTGCTTTTTCCTAAGTGAATGCTGGTCCCATTGTGTCCTATTTCTCCTCCAGTTCAGGAAGATCCTTTGACAGGGGAGGGAATGATTAAAAAAAAAAGAAAGAAAGAAGGAAGGAAGGAAAGAAAGAAGGAAAGAAAGAAAGAAAGAAAGAAAGAAAGAAAGAAAGAAAAGAAAAGAAAAGAAAGAAAGAAAATGAGAAGGGGAGGAATAGATCTGATGGAGGCAGGTTGAGAGAATATCCTGTTGCTGAGCTGTGGGCAGGGCTACGTGATGACTTCCGTGGGCCTGGGGCACTTTGCCTTCATGGGCCCCTTCCTTAATAATTAACTACTGAAAATTGTATTTCATGACTGCATTGATACAAAGAGGGATGCATTAATGTTATACAGTAAAATTTTCTTTTTGACCTAAAAGTTAATTTTTTTTCCCTTCTGGTTTTAAAAGAAATTAAAACATTTTCATTGCCTTCTAAAAGTGTTATGGGCCTCGTCATTGTGCTTGCTGTGCCCAATGGATAAGTCAGACCAGGCTGTAGGGCCCAGGGAGGGGGCTGTTGGGTGAGTGGGTGGGTGCAGTTGCCCAGCTCCCCACCCCAGGGAGGTTCTGTAAAGGGTGGGTGGGGGAAGGGAGGGAACCAAGGAAGCAAAAATAGCTCTGTTTGGAAATGAAGGTGGTAGAGAAATACCCTCAGGCACCCTGGGACATGGGGAGTGGGTGTCAGAAACGTCCTGGCTGCCCCAAGCCTGCCTTACCATCCCCAGCAAGGATTTTGGAGCCTAGCAGATCTGACCTTGAATCTCAGTCCTGACACTTTTAGTGTGATCAACTGTTCCTATAACATCTTAGTTCAGAGTGTGGGTTCTACATCAGATGGCCTGTATTTAAATGACACCCAGCTTTGCTACTTACTAGCCGTGTGACTAGACTCTCAGTTAATTGGCACCGTGGGGATTGGTAGATACCGGATAAATGTAAGGACACTCTGCGGCCGGCAAAGTGAGAAGTGTGCTTCCAAGTTCCGTTAACCAGAACTCAAGTAAAAACAATTGCCGGTTCCTTGAGAGTGGTGGTTCCTTGAGTGCTACTGTATCTAACTCTCCGTGCCTTAGTTTTCCTTCTGTGCAAAATGGCCACTCCCACGCCCTCCCTCGCTTGTGTCGTCGGGGGCCTGGGGGACCAGCTGAGATTATGTCTGAGTCTGGAGCCCGGAACTGAGATGTAATTGTTCTCTCCCCATAAAGAACTCCAGAAGATACTAGAATCTCCCCAGAGGAAAACATGCAATTGCTTCCCTTGAATCTGTGTCTGAAATTCTTCTAGAAGTCTTAACTTTTGTCTCAAGTAGAGAGGCACTCTGGTTTCTCACTGTTGTTTCTCCTACCTCTTTCCTGGTCTCCTTCGTGGGCACGAGAGCCCTCAAGATCCCATCCAGCCTTCCACTTCTCTTCTAAATCTTCCTTCATCTTTTCTTTCTAAAGTGGTTTCCGTTGTAACCTGCTGGGCACCCCCAGTCCTTAGCTCTGCCCTGCCCCCTTCCTCCCCATATCTCAACCGCCATGAAATGTTTACCGTGCTGAATAAATGCAAAGGGGAGGCTTGGAGATGCAGGAGTCAGTGTACAGGCTGGCTGATCAGAGCAGCCTCCACCCGGCCATTAGCAAGCCTGCCTGAGGGTTACGAGCCAACCGGATGCAAGCAAGGGCTCTGGAGTATGCTCCGAGAGGACAGGCTTCCCGAGGAGGTGGGAATTGAGCCATACATCCTTCTTAAACCAAAAGAGTCCCAACTTAGAACTCAGCATCTGCTCCCTGGTCCCCCAACATTGCCAACAGCACCTTCACTCTCTGAGGGCCTCTGACTTGACGTGGACTTTAGTCCCTCCCACAACTCGCTCTGCTCCTCTCCTCCATCACAGTTTTCCCCTCCGCCCGCCCTGGGATGGGGAGGAGGAGGACCCAGAGGGCAGGGTTTCCATTACACTCTCCCGACCCCCATTCCCGCGTGCTCCCACAGTGCCCCTTGCCCTGGAGAGGACGCTCACCTTGGTTTTGGGCACCTGACCAGGCGCCTAGGAAGTGATGTGAGAGCACCAGGCGTGGGCAGTGAGCAGCCTTTTCCGAGTCCCCTCCCCCACTGCTCCTCCTCCCCCACCAAGACTCTCTCCCTCTGGTGACACCTTGCTGGATTCTGCCAACTCGGGGAAGGTCCAGCTCCCTGAGGGATCCACCCTGAAGCTGGGAGGTGCTGGAAACTGGTTTTCTTTCTGGATGGAGGTGCTCAGGCTAAGCGAGGGATGAAGGACCGTGACGTTTATTGTTCTCCCAGAGAAGAAAAGGTTCAGGATAGCCCTTCGTCTCTTCAGAATCCTTGTCTCCAAGTCTGTGTGGAATCGCATGTCTCATACCCTTTCCCACTGCCCACCCTGACATCTGGCCCTGTGAGTGAGAGTGTGTGTGTGTG